>CM077152.1:3037236-3204190 GCA_039583875.1 Platanthera guangdongensis | reverse complement strand
TTACTGTTTTGCCCCGATGGTCTGCCCGTAGCCCTTCAGAACAGCAAGTTTTGGCTGTTGGCAGACCCAACCAAGGTTTTCTGGTAATTTCGGTCGGTTCTTTTGGTTATTGGCAGTCCGGATTTTCAAAACTATAAATAGGATCCAAGGGTACCCCAGAAAGCATGTTCTTCCCCTGTGCTCTCCTGCCCCATTTTTCGAGTGCTTTCTGAGGGTACCTTAGCTCGGCCTCTGGCTAAGGAGGGGAAGCGCTCTGATATCTTCCGGGTTTTGTGGTGGACCTCCCTGCCGAGCCCTTTGGTCTGGTTCACCTTGCCTTCTTTGTTGTTTTTCTTGGCAGGGGCGAAGTAGGCGCGAGACCACCCCTTCCCCAAGGGTCGAACTCCACGGGAGACCGGATTCCGGTTTCAACACCGCTGCCAGGCTCTCATCTAGCTGACAGGGCTGGAAGTCACTCGGTGTCATCCTTAGGCTCGAGCAGATCCCGCTGTCAGGCTCTCACCGCTGACGGGCTGGAAGTCACTCGATGGAGTTAGTAGTGGACCCCGAGCGATCCCCCTGCCAAGCTCTCATCTAGCTGGCAGGGCTGGAAGTCACTCGTGTCATCCTTGGCCTCGAGCAGATCCCGCTGTCAGGCTCTCACCTAGCTGTCAGGGCTGTAATTCACTCGATGGTGTATAGTGGACCCCGAGCAATCCCGCTGTCAGGCTCTCATCTAGCTGGCAGGGCTGAAAGTCACTCGTGTCATCCTTGGCCTCGAGCAGATCCCGTTTGTCAGGCTCTCACCTAGCTGACAGGGCTGGAAGTCACTCGATGGTGTTAGTAGTGGACCCCGAGCAGATCCCGCTGCCAGGCTCTCATCTAGCTGGTAGGGCTGGAAGTCACTCTACTCGGTGTCATCCTTGGCCTTGAGCAGATCATGTTGTTAGGCTCTCACCTAGCTGACGGCTGAAGTCACTCGATGGTGTTAATAGTGGACCCCGAGCAGATCCCGCTGCTAGGCTCTCATCTAGCTGGCAGGGCTGGAAGTCAGTCACTCGTGTCATCCTTGGCCTCGAGCAGATCCCGCTGTCAGGCTCTCACCTAGCTGACAGGGCTGGAAGTCACTCGATGGTGTTAGTAGTGGACCCCGAGCAATCCCGCTGCCAGGCTCTCACCTAGCTGGCAGGGCTGGAAGTCACTCGGTGTCATCCTTGGCCTCGAGCAGATCTCGTTGTCAGGCTCTCACCTAGCTGACAGGCTGGAAGTCACTCGATGGTGTTAGTAGTGGACCCCCGAGCAGATCCCGCTGCCAGGCTCTCACCTAGCTGGCAGGGCTGGAGTCACTCGTGTCATCCTTGGCCTCGAGCAGATCCCACTGTCAGGCTCTCACCTAGCTGACAGGCCAGAGGTCACTCGACGGTGTTGACCTTGAATCGCCAGATATGGGTCCAAAGTCTCAGTGCCAGGGAGCAAAGGAGAAAAAGTTCTGTCAGGGCTAGCTCGGGCTCGGCAAGCCCAGCTCGACAGGATCAAGAAGGCAAGCCAGGCTGGAGGACTCAGCATGAGCGAATGTGCACTCGTCAATCCGGCTCGGCATTGGCGAGTGGGACGCCGAGCCCGGGCCTCGTCAATAGAAGCAAGCCGGACAGGGGCACCTCGCTCCCCGACCATTAGACTTGGAGAAATTTCCTCCTGTTTTCGGGCTCAACCTGGATGGCTCGCGTGCGAGTTGTGGTAGCGCGATAAGGGCGGGGAGCAACTCGCCCCTGAATCGTTTGGGGGTCGGCGAACACTCAAAACACGTCCACTCGCATGCGCGCTCTCGTAACCACCCTACTCGCGGAACCTGTCTCGGCGAAGTTGCGGGGAGAAGCACTCGTATAAATTCAGAGCATAACAACATAGTAAAGAAAGAAAAGGAAATGACACTGGTATGATCAAAGAACTTTTATTATATGCAAAAAAAGTAATTACATGGGGGGCTCGCCTCGGCGAGTGAACAAGAAAAAGGAAAAAAGGAAACAAAAGTACAGCTACCCTCAGGCCTCGCCCCCTCCGCCGGACTGGTCCTCGCCGTCACCCGATGGATCCTGGAAGCTTTTCCCGAACATCGCGTCCAGGCTGTCTTCCTTCCCTCTGGCGGCGTTGCCGGGAACAGGCTCGACATCAGGTCCCGAGCCGAGATCCCCCCGTACCCCTCCACCAATACCCCAGAATCCTTCATCATCTGGAGGTGCACTCGGCGGCTTGGATAGAGTTGATCCGCAATCTCTCGACGAGGTCGGCCTCAGCCAAAGATTCGCGGACTCTTGTAGGGGAGAGTGGGATCGATGTAGTGGGTGGGAAGAAGATCTCCGCCTGGCGGCGTACCTCCGCCGAGGAGGTGCTGTTCGGTTCTCCCCCTGCAGCTTTGTGTTCGCGCCCTCCAGCTCGGCAAGGCGTGCGCGCAGCCAGCCGATCTCCTCCCCCTGCTCAGCGTTGCGAGCCTGGAGCTCCCCTGCAGCGTCGGCATCCGCGACCAGTAGTGCGCGCAGCTGGCTGACCTCATCCCCCAGCTCGGTGTTGCGAGCCTGAAGCTCGCCCGCCGCCTTGGCATCCTGGAAAAAAGTTCATTTAGTAGCAGCGCAAAAATTTTTCGAAGTAAAAGAGAGGAGCAGTGCTCGACACTTACCAACCCGCCGGCGGTTTGGGCGAGTAGACCCTCCGCTATGCCGAACCGCCTCGCCTGGTCGGTGACCTTGTCCTTGGCGAGGTCGCGAGCCTGCTCAGCCTTTTCGAGTTGGTGGCTGAGGGCAAAGCTGCGGCGCGCCAGCATGTGGTGCAGCTCCAGGGTCCGCAGGTGGGACTGCAGGCCCTCATGGCCGAGCTGCCGAAGGGTCATCCTCTTGTAGGCCTCGGCTCCTCCGCGGCCGTATAGGCCGAAGCCGAGGGCGTAGGCGTGACCGGTGGCAGGCTCGCGTCATGCCAGGAGGGTGCAGGGTGGAGACAGAGACTCGATGAGCGAGCTCGTCCCGCTGCAGCATGGGCTCGCCCGCCGAGTCCTTCCAGCACGCGCCGAAGTTGAAGAGGGGGTGTTGCTTCGGCGGCGCGCGCTCGCGGGCAGTCCTCTTCGCCACGGGAGGAGGGGAGATCGCCGTCGTGGAAGAGGGGCCCTCGCCACCTTTCCGGCCCCTTGCTGGTTGTCTCCTTCAGCGGGCTCTCCGGCGACGCATCGGGAGGGTCTCCGACGAGCTGATATACTTGGGGCTGGGCTGTTGTTGTTGACCCCGCGAAGCCAGCAGGGCCCTCCGCATCTTCTTTACCTGACGGTGGCCGAATGGCGGGTTCGACCCCGCACCCTCAGGTCGCTTCTTGCTGGAAGAGGGCTGCGAGAGGGCCGCCTCATCTCGGCAGGCCAACGCCGCCGCCCTCTCGCGAGTAAGAGGGTCGGTATGGAGCCCCGGATCCGCGAACGGCGGGTTCACGGGGATTATTCGCTCCCCTGCAGGAAACACTTAAAAAAGTTAGGAATTCGGAGATGATGTGCCGTTTCGACGGGCAGAGCGAGCTCGATAAGATGAGGAGGGTAGCATACCTTCGCCGGGCAGAACGGGGGAAGCGCGTCGAGCCCCTCCGCAGGAAGGCGACCTCGAAATCTTTATGGAGGAAGTATTTGTGGAGCTCAGCGTCGTTGCCGGACACGGCCGGCGGGCGGTACACCTCCTCGCCCTTTTGTTGTGGCGAGTAGGGGATGTTGCCGAGATCGTCCTTGATGAAGGCGATCTTGGTCATCCAGGTATGGTGTTTGTTCGCGATCTCGCGAACTTTGATTAGCGAGCCGCCAAAGTATGCGACCCCGTCCTCGTCGCCTTGTAGGAAAGAGTTTCCTGAACACCGTCAGGTTGAACTCTATCTTCTCCCGCCGGAGGTAACTCGCGAACGCCACAATCATCGCGATGGCGTTGGAATTCAGCTGTGCGGGGACGGCCCCGTAGTACTATCTGCCGGATCTCCGGCCACAAGGGAAGGCGCAACCCCACCTCGAAATGCGAGATGGGGAAGGCGAGCTCATTCTCATAGAAGGTGTTTATGGCCTCCCCCTGCCTCGGCCTGCGCGCCTCGAAGCCCGGCGGCACATACTCGGCCTTGAATTCGGCGAGCTCCTCCTCGCTGGTATGACCTTCAAAGAAACATACTCCGTGAAATGCAGCGCGCACTTAGAGCGCCCATCAGCATCTGGGTTGGTCTTGCCCATGATCGCAGAAAAAGCACTACGCGAGCAGGGGAAGAAGAAACACAGAAAGAGGGAAGCAAAGCAATAAAGGCATAGTACGGGGGGTAGGTGAGAGCCGGGGGGGCTATTTATAGGAAATAAAATCTGAGGGAGGCTGTCCAATCAGCGCAGCTCGCCCCCAGCTCGCCGACTTCCAGCGCATCTCATCCAAAGCTAAGTAAAACATTGCAGCGTTTTTATTCAACATGATCCAGAATATTCTAAGATTTATTCATTACAGAAATAAAGTTAGAGATTTAAAGAAGTAGGGCGCGCAAGTAGGGAGGGCATTGGGATGCGAGTGACGGTCGGCTCGGCAAAGGAGCCGCTGACTTACCTACCCCGGCCTCGCGACCCCCGCCCCCCAGGCTGCCGCGTGCCGAGCAGCTCGCGGATCCTTCCGGAATTCCTTTGCACCACTGAGAGACCGTCGTCTATCTCGTCCAGGAGCCTGGAGGGGGCATCAGCTCGCACAGCTTGGCCGCGGCGCACCTCGTCGGAGACGCGCGTAGTCGCGCTGAAGCGTCTCGTTGACCCCCTGCACCCTCGCGCAGCCCGCACACCAGCTTCTTGAGGAGCTTGACCTCCCTCCTCGTCAGCTCGCCTTGATCCACCTAAGGACCTAGGTAAGAGTCCAGCGAGCTCGGGGAGGGGAGGGGAGAGTAGTGGGCTGCCCGCGAGGATTCCTCGGCAGCCGATTGACTGGGAAGAGCTGTGAAGATAGGTATTAGCAAAAAGAACAAAACTTATGTAGCAAGGAGTCAAGCGAGGTTGACCTGAAGAGCTCGGCGGTTCAAAAGAGATGCGGGGAGGGATGAACCTCAGATCCTTCCCGAGACCAGGGCCGCGAGCCCCCGGCGAGATGAGCTCGAATCCCGGGGTGGGGATGGTCCCCAGACCCTCCCCTGCGGTCGCATCAATATGGCGAGGAGGGGGTGGGGGGGAGCCCGCTGGCGAATTTGGCCTCTGCGAGCTCACCGGCAGGATCCCAAAGAGAAGCGGCGGATCCCGGGGATGGCTGTCCGGCGCCGAGAATCGCGAGGTGGCGAGCGTGGTCTCGCCTCGCGGCGCGGGGTCTCGCGGCACGACGCCCTCGCCATCTGGTTGGCCGTCCAGGTCATCGCCAACCACGACAACCTCTCTGTCCTTCTCAAAAATGGTTCGGGTGGAAGAGCCGGTCTCGCGAGCCAGGGAGGCCCTGAGGTCGTTGAAAATGGGCTCGGCCGCTTCAGGGAATGGCTTTGACTTCTTGGAACTGGGCTCGGCAGGATCGGTTGGGGGAGCTTTCGCGGGACCGCCGTCAGGGCGGCAACGCGAGCCGCGGAGGCCTGGCGGGCTCGGTCTATGCGCTCTTGGATCTCCTTGGGAAGAGGCATCTTGGCAAGGCAGCAGGAATGGCAAGAGCCAGACAGCTGGACAGGTGCACATATATATAGCCACAGGTGGCCCCCACCAGAAGATTCCCTCCAACTCGCTAATCAGTGATCGCCGCACACTCGGGGTTAGGTGTTTTTTTCCGAGCTTTGACAAGCTCGAAAAGAGCGGGGATTGTGTACAACCCCGTGTCCGGCGAGCAGGTCACTAGGGTATAGGCAGATCGGGCTGAGAACAGCAGACGAGCTCGGCAGCAAAGGGGGCGAGCCGGAGCTCAGCTTCTGTCGACCAGAGATCGACGATCGGCAACTCGGAGTTCGGCATGTGCAGGGCGAGACACAGCTCGCGTCCTCGCGGGGGAGCTCGGCAACAGTACGCGAGCAGAACATGCCGAGGTGGCCAAAGCTCCCAAGCTCGCCTGGATGTATGAGGTATTTTTTACTGTTTTTCCCCCGCTGGTCTGCCCGTAGCCCTTCAGAACAGCGGAGTTTGGCTGTTGGCAGACCCAACCAAGGGTTTTCTGGTAATTTCAGGTCGGTTCTTTTGGTTATTGGCAGTCCGGATTTCAAAAACTATAAATAGGATCCAAGGGGTACCCCAGAAAGCATGTTCTTCCCTGTGCTCTCCTGCCCCATTCTTCGAGTGCTTTCTGAGGTACCTTAGCTCGGCCTCTGGCTAAGGAGGGGAAACGCTCTGAGATCTTCCGGGTTTGTGGTGGGACCTCCCTGCCGAGCCCTTGGGTCTGGTTCACCTTGCCTTCTTTGTTGTTTTTCTTGCCGGGGCGAAGTAGGCGCGAGACCAACCCTTCCCCAAGGGTCGAACTCCACGGGAGACCGGATTCCGGTTTCAACAATTTAAGCATGTTTTGTTAGCGAAACAACGTCCCCAACTTAAAGCTAAGAAATTCGTTCCAAGAATAACGACGGGATAAACAAATTTGTTGAATGCATTCGAAACGAAATGTCGTCATATATATCTAATTATATAGTCGATGTCGTAAATGTGATTGACGATGACCGTTGTGGTTATCGAGTGGTGAGTAAGACGCTTGGAATGAGTGAAAATTGGCTACAGGTCAGGAGAGATCTTGCAAATGAAATGAAAAGTTTTGAATTTTAGTACAACAACCTATTTGGAAATATGAGACAGACAAAACTACTTTCATCTCTGGATTGCACTACAGAACCGGCTCCTTTGGACAAGTGGATGACAATGCCGGACATGGGGCTAGTGATTGCTTCTTGTTATAATGTTGCAGTTGCACGTCAATTACTCAAAATTTTAGTCGTTCATTTTTTTACCTTTGCACTCTTCCCCTCCGGCAAGTTAAAAAGCTATTTTTATTGGATTTGTGAACGACAATCATTTTTTTCAGCTGCTGATGCGAAAGGATTGTCCCTTACCTCCAATACTCACTACGTGGAGGCGATATCATGCTACAATTTCCAAAGAATGATACTTGACATTCATTTTAAGAATTAGAGAAACCAAAAATATGGAAAAAAACTGAAGAAATGGTTAATTTTGTGGATCCTTGAAAATGAGGTACACTGATTTTTTAATTAATAGACAAAAGCAATGCCTACGAATAATGTGATTATTAATTTCTCTGTAATGTTTCTTGTGCAGATTATTGACCATGTTTTGTATTTTTATGAAGACCAACAATTAATCTTAAGTAGTCTACGTATAGGTAAAATTTGTATTTTCTACTTCTTTTACACATTGCATATAATCTAATATTTACATTGTTTTTTTGGCGGGGGGTTGCTGAAGAAATGTGGAAATGAAAGAATTGAATGAATTAATTTCTACCATTAATGTTTTTAAAATTTATTTATATTACAACGAACTACTTAATGAATTAATTTCTACCACTAATATTTTTAAAATTTATTAAATGTCTAAATGTCTTGTTTATTAATAATAGATTGCAAATAACAATTTGGGTTGTCCATAGTATGATTTGGATGTACATAGTCATCTTGGGTTGTACATAGCCGTTGGTTGTCCATAGCCAATTAAGGTGTGTCCATAACACCACTCTATTTTTTTGCCTTAAATATCAAAGCTATCAAGAACTTATATTCACACCGCTCCATTCTCAATACTCAAAAATGACATCGTCAAAACAAACGAAACATTATTTTGAAGTTTTTAAATATGTTATATGCCACAACACTCACGTCGTTCGACTTCTTACATAAATTATGTGGTGGCGAATGCATTGGGCCGTCACTTCATATCTACCTTCTGCGATGTGTAGCAGTGGTAGTATGTAAATCTTTGCTCGTTGTCCTGACAAATTATTTCAATTGAGTTCTAACGCTCAAACCCCATAGATTTATCATATAGTACCTCATGTGTTTTTTCATAGGTTTCTAAAGAACGCCAACCTTTAAAACATTACAAAGGATTCATAGTGTATTATATATCAATCTATCAATACAGCTACTCACGTATCTCCTGATTATATATGCAACATTCAACACCATCAATTATGTTAGAATATTTTTCATATTGTACAATCCCGTATTTGTCGAGTGAACCCAGCTGCCCCAAAGACAAAAAACAAGCACACCGTTTCAACCTGTGATCGTTGCTTACCCAGCATGGTAGTGAGTGAGCAGAGTCGCCGAGTTGAAGTCTCGCCCATGGGCGAGAGGCAAAATGACGAGTGTCCAGCCTCATCAGGTGCTCGCCGGATGGGCGAGTGGCGAGTGCCCGGTACCATCGGGCACTCGCCGCCGAGGCGAGTAGGCTGGAGTGCGTCGACTCGTCATTGTGGGATATTCTTTTTCCATTTTCTTTTTGTCTATAATTTGATTCTGGTTTGTCATTAGTCCCTTTAAACAACGGAGTTACGTTGTTGGCATACCACTTTGGGCTGCATTTAACATTTATCAAAAGGCGGGATCTCGCTATTGGCTGACCATCCACGAAAAACTATAAATAGACCCCCAAGGACACCTTTGGAAAGGACATTTTTCCGAGTTTTCTAAGTAGCTTTTGTTGGCAGGAGCTTCAGCTCATCACTCACCGCGGTCTCCGGGTGGGTGGTCGAAAACTCCCTTGACTCTCCAAAGGTGCTCGGTCCAGCTTTGGTTTGTGAGGAGAAACAATCTAAGATCTTCCGGGTGTGTGACGGGACCTACTCGCTACGACTCGGGGTCTGTTTAAGGTTGTTCTGGTGGAAAGGTTTTCGAACTCTGTCCACAGCTGAGGCATTATCTCGAGGGGAGTAAAGACGAGCTACCCCCAGGTCCGAACTCCTCGTTGAACCGTGATTTCCGGGTTCAACACATAGTTATATATTAATATTTTTTTGTTAAGATACAATAAATAATGATAATGAAATTAAATCTTGAATATCAAAATTATAAAAATTTGTAATATAAAATGATGAGAAACTAAAGAATTCAGAATAATACATAACGTAGAATCAAGCCCGAGTTAAACGTGTGGTCATTGCCCTAAAGAAGTTGCATCACCCTCCGACAGAGCTTTCAAGGTACAATATCAGACTAGATCTCGAAACTCCGATGTGCGTGGATATCGAATAAGCACAAAGCACTCAAACTCCTACTTGACGAAGCAAACGTTAGAAAACAGAATTATGTAGAAGATCGTCATAAGAGCAAGAGAGCACGCGACTGAATATTTTGAGAGCAAGCAAAACTAGTCACAAAAATACTCTTATATTTGAATCTCGTAAAACGACAAAAAATTTATCACATAATAGATTTCAACGGTTATAATTAGTAAATTTAAGAATACAACGCGTAACGAAAAAGTCAAAGAAGTCGAAGCTTGCGTCGAGTAGAAATCGACGCATGAAAAACAGCGCAAGAGAAGTCGACACTTGCGTGGAGTATAAATTGACACGGGAAAAACAACACAAGAGAAGATGACACTTGCGTCGAGTCGAAATCGGCGCATGCATCGAGTTCATCTTGACGCGGGAAAAAACTGGAGCTAGGTGTCGAGTTCATGTCGACGCAGGCCAGGCAAAGTCGACGCATCATTTCGATGCACGTCGATGCAGGCGGAAATCTTTGCGGGATTATGAGACTTATAAAATATCAAAACTATTTTGTACAACAAAAATATAATTTAATTCATCAAATAGGATGAGTCAAACACAAACAACAAACAAGACTTCAAGAAACATTGTATATTAAATGTTTTAAAATAAACTTTATAACAAATCCTTCTCAGAACGAACCTAATTGGCCTCAACATAATGTGCATGTCAGAATATTTTATTTATATTTCAAAATAATTTTTTTCTTGAAAATTGCAGTAGATAATAACAATCATAGATATTGAATAACAAGATTATAATTTATAAAACCTTTTCTCAAAAAAATGTTGACTGAAAAACTAGATTATAAAAAACTTGTAAAATTCAAAGATGAGAAATAAAGGGAATCAAAATTATATATAGTTTAGAAACGAGTTTGAGTAAACGTGTAATCACTGCTTTAAAAAAATTGCATTAACATCCGACGAGGTTTTAAACCGATGCTCATTCCTCCAAGATACAACACTCAGCAAGATCCCAAAAGCTCTGTTGTGCGTGAACACTGAAAAAGCACGGAGCAGCTGAACTTCCACTTGATGAAGCAAACAGAGTAAGAATATCGCAAGAAAAAAAAACAACAAGCAATTATGACAGAGACAGTGAAGAAGCATGATTATTCGTTCCAAGAAAACTTACATATAAGATGTTCATCAAAACCGCAAGGAGTAATCACACATTCAATGTACAACGGTCATATTAAGTAAAATTTTTTAATATTTCCAATGTAAAATAATTAAGGTTGAAATGAGCAAGTTGCTTATAGAAAACATGTGCCGAAATTTACTTTGTGGTCCGCAAATATCACAGGAATTGACGTAGAGGTATGATGATAGTAATATATTCAATGTAACGATAGTCGACGCGGCGTCGGTAGAAAATGATGCAATTTTGTGTCAAACATAAATCGAGCGGCGTTGGTAGAGAATCGACAGAACGACAAAATCGAACACAAAAGGATTTCAACTAAAGTAGCGTAAAATAGAAATCAACGCAACATTGAAATTTCTTACAAAAGTCAGAAACTATTTTGTAGAAAAAAATACAATTCAATTATTGCTCAATCTCAAATTCACTGAACAAATATGAATGAGTGAATTTCATTATCTACTCACTAGCATGAGTGAAGATAAACAATGTGAGACTAAAACTTCATTTGACGTTGCATTTTTACCGGGCTTTTGAAGCAAACACTGTCGGACAACTGGAAATCAAAACGGGCGCCGACGGCGTTTGCTCTGTCTGCTCCCGTCACGCCCTGAGGAACAAAGCTAAAAGCTCTGTCTGCACCCCCCCCACCTCTAGTTCGAAAGCTTTATCTGCTCCCGCAGGTTGTGCCCACCACCACAGTGCCAAATGAGGCCAAAAAGTTTCATCACTTCTTTCATGAAAGGTTTCCCTCCGAACATTTAGAGT
Organism: Platanthera guangdongensis; assembly: GCA_039583875.1. Classification (NCBI taxonomy): domain Eukaryota; kingdom Viridiplantae; phylum Streptophyta; class Magnoliopsida; order Asparagales; family Orchidaceae; genus Platanthera; species Platanthera guangdongensis. The sequence continues at coordinate 3,193,085 of CM077152.1, read as the reverse complement.
TCTCTAAATTTTAATTTTTGACTTTTCCAGCAAAAGATGATGAGCTCAAAACTATACAAACTTCAATAAATGTTATGAAATAGATATTTTTAAATAAAATTTCTTTCAATGTATTGCACAAAACTTCATTGCTCGGGTGATAAAAAATGATGTCATGGGAGATCATTTTTAATCTCTCGGGATATCATTTTTGATCTCTTAGAGATCAATTTTGATACCCCATGAGATCAGAATTGATCTCGCATGAAATCAAGAATAATATGAATACGCCAACAATCATTTTATGGATAAAAATAGAAAAAAAAACGATTTTTTTATCCCTTTGGAGGTCAAAAAAAAAAGAATGATAACTCACGTAAACTATCAAAATTGATTTACTACATGTATTTTCTCATCCTCCTAAAAGGACGTATCAAGTGACGTCTCCTTACAGGTAGAATCAAATACAAAAACATGCGGTCGAAAAGAAGAACAAAAGGCGAATGCAAAGGAAATAATGCGATTGTTCATGAAAGGCCGAACATAGAGGAAATATTGTTAAAGAAATCTTCACAACAACAGTAAATGTCACAATTTAGCTAAAGGGAAGAACATACGCTCAGGGAGAACATACATACGCGCCAGATTTTTGAAGGAAATAACGTGATTTCCCGGCCGACGAGATTGTGCCACGTGTCGCTCCGACATTAAACCAAATGCTAGATTTGAAAACAGACCGATTCCAAAGATTTCGTCATAGGAGTCCATTGCTATCTCCTAATTCCATCTCTTCCTCTCCTGTGAGTTAGGGGTGTAAATTTTGCCCGAGTCTGGGCCCTGCCCGGATCTGTTAGAAATTTGATATATATATATATATATATTTCTCATATATATAAAGATATATCAAATTGATGAATTAAAAATTCATTGAGACAATCTTGTCCGTCTGATTTTGCTCCTTTTGTTATCATCGTCCAAACAAATTCGTAGGTGTCCTAGAGCTACAAAGAATTACGGATGAGAGAGAAAAAAGAGAGTAGGGAGGGGAGAGAGGGCGGTAGCGGGAGGCTTGCAGGAGAGATAAAGGCGGAAGGGAGTGTTGAGTAACTGGCGCCTGCAATTAATCAATGCTGATGCTCTCTTTATAATCATGATGAGATATGCATTATTATTATTATTATTAAAACAATGCAATGAATGTTTTTTTTTCATCCAAGCATCCATCTCATCACTGCAGAGTGCGGACTATTTGAATATTTATAAATAAATTCCATATTAAGAATACTATCATGGTTCAACATCGATCAGAACAGTCTGACCGAATTAAATATTTACATGGGGAACATGCTGTGCTCTCTCTTTCAAGAATTAACAAATAAAATACATAATAAATGAATTAAAAACGAAAAGCTAGCTGCGATATTATTTATTTAGTAAAATAGTAAAGAACATAAACAATGTTCCTTTATTTGTTCATCTGTGAGCATCGAGCGGGTGGGCGAAAACTGCTTGGTGCTTGAGAATCCTGTTGGGGCGGGCGAAGCCCGCCAGTGGCTTGCGAATCCCGTTGGGGGCAGGCGAAGCCTGCCGTCGTTGGACGGGTACTGTTGCGCTTGGTCGTAGGAGCGGAGCCCCGTGTCGGGGTGCGGGCGAAGCCCGCCGTCGCCGGCCGGGTACTGTGACGCGTGGCCATCGGGCCGGAGGCCCGTGCCTGTCACTCGTATATATATATATATATATATATATATATATATATATATATATATATATATATATATATATATATATATTATATATATATATATATATCTACCATATATAAAGAAATACTCTGGTCTGCGAATATCATGAGTTCAAAATTCCACAAGCCGTCAAATCATGAGTTCATAATTCAACAACCGTCTGATCGAGTACAACAAAACCATTACATGTCTCCATATTTTAGTAGGTCTCCTAAACCTACTACTATGGTGTTCTAAACCTATGTGAAAATATGATTTTGCCCCTATAATTCTTAAAAAACTTTGCAATTGGTTGTTAAAATTATATTTTGATTTAAATGCAGCTATCTAGTTTTTGAACCCAAGACCTCAAGGATAGGAGAAACAACTCAATCCAATGAGACAATGAGCCAATTGAGATAGCAATTCAAATAATTTATACTTATATTGTTATATTTCATGTATTTTTATAAAAAAATTATATAAATATAGGTATAATATAATTCATTATTACATATAAATATACTATATATAATAATAATTATATATATTATTCATTATATATGTACATTTATAATTATAATTTTAAATTTTGTTATTTATAAAATTATATTTATATCTTTTTTCTTAAATTATCGTCGTGGGCAGGCGAAGTCAGTCGGGGCCCGGCCGGGTACAATTGCGCGAGGTCGTAGTGGCGGGCAGAGTACAATCGCGCGGGGCTGTTGGGCCGGGTCGGGTACAGTTGTGCGAGGTCGTAGTGACGAGCTGAGTACATTCGCGCGGGGCCGTAGGGGTGGGCCGGGTACTATCGCGATTGGCGTAGGGGCGGAGCCCCGTGTCGGGCACTCGTATATATATATATATATATATATATAATATATATATATATATATATATATATTTGTCGATATATATACTATAATATATATATATATATATTATATATATATATATATCTTTACTACATTAAAAAGAAATATCAATTACATGTCCATGACAAGGTAAAAGAGACATTGGATTAATCATGACCGTTGAATATAAACAAAACATTAGACCGCAACCGTTGATCGCAACAATGAATCAAGACCGTTCATATTTTTTCTTAAGTCTCCTAAACCTATATGGGGTCTCTCAAATTTATATTTTTTATAGGGCACCCTACAACCCATCAGCTCAACCCAAAATCAAACCTAAAATCCTGCAAATGCTAGCCCATCAAATTTCGGCCCGCAGGCCCGACAGACGAAACCCACAACCCAGCTAATTTCGGCCCACCCGCCAGCCCAGCACACCAACTTAACATCCAAAAAAGATCAACCTATATAAGGCCGAAAGATCCCACCGAACTACCGGTGTGGGACTAAATCCCGCCTAAGAAGGCGGGATTTAATCCTGCCTGCTTAGGCGGGGATTAATCCCGTCTGTTTAGGCGGGATTAATCCTGCCTCTTTAGGCGGGATTAATCCCGCTTTTTTAGGCGGGATTAAATCCCGCCTAAACAGGCGGGATTAATCCCGCCTAAACAGGCGGGATTAATCCCGCCTTTTTTTAATAATTTTAAAATATTACATTTTTAAATATATTTTTAAAAATAACTAAATATTATATTTTTTAAATATTTTTTGCGGGCGGGCGCAATATTAAACTTTTTAAATCTCACTGGGGGGGCGGGCGACGCCCGCAGGGGGGCGGGCGAAGCCCGCCGTCGGCGGCCGGGTACTGTGGCGCGTGGCCATCGGGGATGAATGAACCCAGTAGGCCCATGTCTGTCACTCGTATATATATATATATATACCACTATAATAAAAATATGAAATGCATGAATTTTAATTCATTGGAGCGATTTCGGCCATCCAATCTGGCATGATATTATATCAGTCGCATGATCAAATTGCACCATCTCTCCAGACTTTTTATAGGCCTCCTAAACCTACTCTAGATAGTCCTAAACATACTTGAAATAATTTCAAAATTGGGTTAATTTAGCAAAATACACCAGCGGGCCGGCTAGCCCACAAGCCCATGAAAGCATGCACGCCCGTCAGCCCGCTAAAGCGATTTCTTGAACATGTTGTTAAAGAACTATATTTAAACACCGAAAATAATATTTATACAGGCAGTGTGGGACTAAACAGGCGGGTGAACAGTGCTCCGCCTCTGTTCACCTGCCTGTTTATAATTTTCTTATAAATAATATTATAATATTATAAATATAATAATATTTTTATAAAAAACATGCGGGTGAACAGTTCGCCCGCAACTGTTCACTCCGCCTGTATGTAATAATTATATTTAATATTATAAATATATAATTAATATTACATATATATAATTAATATTATAAATATAATAATATTATTATAAAAAACAGGCGGGTGAACAGTTCGCCTGCAACTGTTCACCCGCCTGTATGTAATATTTTATATTTAATATTATAAATATATAATTAATATTATATATATAAGTAATATTATATATATTATTTGCTTATAAAAAACAGCCGGGGTGCGGGCAAAGCGCGTCGGGGTGCGGGCGAAGCCCGCCGTCACCGACCGGGTATTGTGGCGCGTAGCCATCGAGGCCGGAGGCCCGTGCCTGTCACTCGTATATATATATATATATATATATATATATATATATATATATATATATATATATATATATATATATAAAACATATCTTACATGAAATGATTTTATTGGAGCCTTTAGATGTTTGGTGTTTGAGGCTCCTTATTTAAAGGGAAAAGCTCCAAAACCAAATTTGAGGGAATCCAAAATTTTGGAGGGAACCCCTCTTTCCCTAAGGATGAAATCCTATAGTCCCACATTGTCTACCTCCATTCATGTATGAGTGTTTATAAGTAAAGTTACTCCTTTCTATTTGTTCAAAAGAACATAAGGAGAAACTATACACCTCACGCTCGCGCGCTCACGCATCGCATCGGACCGGACCGGATTCGAGATTCGGGATTCAGGATTCGGGGAATAATTGAATTGAATTGTTATTTTTGCTCCAAATAGTTTTGACTCGACTGCTCTGTATTCGAGCGCCTTCTCACCAGCGGTTTCGTCGACCGCTTTCGCCAATGGTTTCGTCGACCGCCTTTTCATCGACCGCTTTCGCCAGCGGTTTCATCGACCGCCTTTTCGTCGACCGCTTTCACCAGCGGTTTCATCGACCGTCTTTTCGTCGACCGCTTTCACCAACGGTTTCATCGGCCGCCTTTTCGTCGACCGCTCTCACCAGCGGTTTCGTCGACCGGTTTTTCGTCGAGCGCCTTTTCGTCGTCGAGCTTTAATTACACTGACATTTCCAACGTTCCTTTCTTTTATTTTCTTACCATTCATAACCGTCAAAATTAATGACGAATTTATTTCTTACTATTTACCGAAATTTCAGATAACGCCTTTTCAGGAATCGTTTTAGAGAAGATATATTTATTCTTTCTAGGGGATGCGTCAATACACTGGTTGTTTTGTTTTTTCATCTTCTTCACATTTTTGCTTCATCAAGTGATGGTTCGGGTGCTCTGTGCTTCTCTGGTGTCCGCGTACATCGGAGTTTCGGGATCTAGCCGGGTGTTGTACCTTGGAGGAGTGAGCATCGGTTGAAAGCCCTGCCGGAGTGTGGTGCAACTCCTTTAGGGCAGTGATCACATGTCTTAATTACCCATGCTCGATTCTAAACTATAAAAATTTTATTTCTCTTCTTCTCTATTTAGATCAGTTTTAAAAGATCAAAATTTTCTAGATCTACATTCTTCTGATGTTATGACTTGTTTTTCGAAACGTTAATATATATATATATATTATTCTGGAATAAATAGGAAATTATTCTATCAATCTAAAGCAGTTGCAAATTCCACGTCAAACAAATAAAAAAAATCAAATTAATCAAAATAATTTTGTCTACTTTCATTTTCATATGTACATCAATTTATTATTTATATTTTAAATTTTAGAAAACTGTAATGGCTTCTAGATCTGAGGATTCTGCCGGGATCAAACCCGAGAAATTTAATGGAAATGGTTTTTGTCATTGACAAGCTCAAGTAGAATATTGGTTGAATACCGTAGGTCTTTTGTCTGCCATCTTCGATGCCCTATCTACAGAAACTGAAATCCCTAGCGCTGCAAATGCAGTTGCTTCGACTCTACCATCATCCTCATCCTCATTTGCAAACACCACTAGAACTTACGTAAGATGTGTCCCTTATAGAGATCCAGTAGATGTTGAATATCATTGTCGTAACCGAATCCTAAGTGCCTTGTCCGACAGCCTTTACAATGTCTTCTTTCAATATCGTATGGCTAAGGAATTGTGGTATGCACTTGAAGCGCGTTATAACCTTGAAAATGCGGGTATAGAACGCTACAATATTTCCAACCTCCATAAATTCAAGATTGATGCTTCCAAGTCAATCAATCCTCAACTCCATCAACTAGATGAGATGTTGTCCAAGATCCGAGCCGATGGCTCAATCCTTTCCGAAAATTATTTAGTGGCATGTCTTATTGATGCTCTTCTCGACTCCTGGTCCGGCTTTAGCACTAGACTAAGATATGACCAATCTAACCTTACTTATGTTCAAATCCAAAATGCAATCCGCATAGAGGAAGAACATAAGAGTAAAAATTCTAAAACTCTCAAATACCTTGCTCCTAATGTAAATCTCACCGAATCGCAAGGCAATCCTTCTTCCCACCATCACTTTAAAGCCAAAGGAAAGAACCAAAAGAAACCTTTTCGTCAAAGTTCCCATCATCAAAAACTCAATCAATCCAAGCCCAGTTCCTCAAACCAAAACCTAGGTAAAGGGAAATGGTGCTTCATTTACGCCCGCACCAATCACCTGTCAACCAACTGCTTCTACTAGAAAACTGAACCAGTGGTCGGCAAATCTCATGGCTCCAAGCCACAAGCAAATATGATTCAAGCACCGAACCAACCTATCTTCAGGTTAGATTATTCTCCTAGTCTTTATCTCACTTGTTCATCAGATTGGTGGTTTGATTCCAGAGCAAATGTTCATACTTGTTTTGATCGTTCTTACTTTTCCACCTTTCAGGACATCAGTGGAGGAAGCGTGATATTAGGAGATACCTCTTCAGCTCAAATTCTTGGACGCGGGCAAGTGGATCTTAGGTTGACATCTGGGAAGACACTAGCCTTGCATGATGTGCTCTATGTGCCGAGAGTTTGGAAGAATCTTGTTAGCGGCTTTTTATTGGTGAAGAAAGGCCACAAGATAGTTTTAGAATCTAATAAAGTTGTAATAACTTTGAATGATCTTTTCATTGGTAAATGCTATGTTTGTGATGAATTATTTAAATTGAATGTTGCTGATTTAAAAGTTAATCAAATATCTTCTTCTTTTGTTCAAAGTTCTTCTCCTGATTTTTGGCATGCTAGATTAGGACATGTGAATTCTGATTGTATGAAAAGAATGATGTCGTTAAATTTAATTCCTAAAATTAATATTAGATCAAGTGCTAAATGTGAAATTTGCGTGCAAGCCAAATTTTTTAGGAAACCTTTTAAATTAGTAGATAGAACTTCAAAACCTTTAGAATTAATACATTCGGATGTATGCGATTCAAACCGCCAACCTTCTAGAGGTGGAAATAAATATTTTGTAACATTCATAAATGATTTCACCAAATTTTGTTACATATATTTATTAAAGATTAAAGATGAAGTTTTTCCGTATTTTATGATTTTCAAAGCTGAGGTAGAAAATCAATTAAGAACCTCCATCAAAATTCTTAGATCCGACCGAGGTGGAGAATACACTTCGAATGAACTAACCCAATTTTGTCAAGAACATGAGATCATTCATCAAGTAACTGCTCCATATTCGCCTCAATCTAATGGGGTGGCTGAACGTAAAAAATCGGACCTTGATGAATATGGTCAATGTCATGTTAGCCGAGTGTTGTGCCCCAGAAAATCTTTGGGGAGAAGTGTTGCTCACCTCCTCGTTTGTCCTTAATAGGATTCTTTCAAAACATTATGATAAAACACCGTTTGAACTATTTAAATTAAGAAAGTCTAACCTCCAAATTCTTAGAGTGTGAGGGTGTTTAGCTAAGGAAGCAATCTCTGAACCAAAGAGGAAGAAAATAAGACCTAAAACCTTAGACTCTATTTTCATAGGTTATGCGTCAGATAGTAGTGCTAATAGATTTTTAATTACTAATTCACAAATTAGTGAAATATCTAATAAAATTATTATAGATGCTAGAGATGCAGTCTACTTTGAGAATAAATTTCCTTTTAAATTTAATAACTCATCTCAACCTTCAACTAGCTCAAACCAACGTTCAACTTGTTCTTTGGAACCATTAGAAATTGATGAACCTAGAAGAAGTAAGAGAGTTAGAACCGAAAGAACCTTTGGGGATGACTACTTTACCTATCTAGTTGAAGAAGAACCTAATACATTTGAGGAAGTTATGACCTCACCTGATTATCCTTTTTTGGAAAGAAGCAATAAATATAGAAATTAATTCTATACTTGAAAATAAAACATGGATTCTAACCGAGTTACCTCCTGGTGTTAAAGTTATAGGTTGTAAATGGATTTTTAAGAAGAAATTAAAACCGGATGGCTCCATATATAAATATAAGGCTCGCCTAGTAGCTAAAGGATATGCTCAACAACAAGGAATAAACTTTTTAGATACATACGCTCCAGTAGATAGAATAACCTCTTTTCGTATTCTAGTCGCCTTGGCATCGATCTTTAAGTTGCTTATCCATCAAATGGACGTCAAGACCGCCTTCTTACATGGAGACTTAGAAGAAGAAGTCTACATGTCTCAACCCGAAGGTTTTGTAGTCAAAGGTCAAGAATCTAAAGTATGCAAATTAATTAAAACTCTTTATGGATTGAAACAAGCTCCTAAGCAATGGTATCGAAAATTCGACTCCGTAGTCTCACTTCTTGGTTTCAAATCTAATGAATTTGACAAATGCATCTATGCCAAACAAGACAGAAATGGAATTGTCTTATTATGGCTTTGTGTAAATGATATCTTAATTTTTTGAAACACAATTGAATTAATTAATGAAACTAAAAATAATCTCTCTTCCAAATTTGATATGAAAGATTTGGGAGTAGCAAATATCATATTATGAATGAAACTAGTTAAAACTGATTCTAGTGTTTCTTTATCTCTATCACATTCGATTGAGAAAATGTTAAATAAATTTAATTTATACGATTCCGCTCCCGCCTCTACTCCATATGACGCTAACACAAAACTTTGTAAAAATATGGGTGAACCGGTTGATCAACATAAGTATGCACAAATGATATGATCACTCCTGTACATAGCTAACCGCACTAGGCCCGACATTTCCTATGCCGTAGGCCGACTTAGTAGATATACTAGTAATCCAAGTGATGATCATTAGATAACATTAAATACCTTCGTAGAACTATAGATTATAGTTTAGTGTACCCAAGATTTCCCAAAGTACTAGAAGGATTTTCAGATGCCAATTGGGTAACTGATTCGTTAGACGTTAAGTCAACGACTGGATATGTGTTCCTCCTTGGAGGAGCCGTCATTTCATGGGCTTCTACAAAACAAACATTCATTTCTAGGAGTACCATGGAATCAGAGCTTATAGCTTTGGACACAACATGTGCCGAAGCTGAATGGATGAAAAATTACTTTCAGAAATTCATTAATTACTTGCAAAACCTATACCTGTTTTTTTTTGCATTATGATAATAAATCTGCTATTGATTTAACAGCATCTAATAGTACTAATTCCAAAATGAACAAGTTCATGAGAATCAGATACAAATCAGTGAAGCAAAGAAGAAAAGAAGTGATATCACTCAACTATGTAAAGTCAGAATTGAATATGGCTGATAATCTTACCAAGGGATTGTCCTGAAGGGAGGTTTTATTGTCATCGAGGGGAATGCGGCATATGCCCACATGATTCGCTACCAACGGTGGATACCCAACCCATGTGATTAAAGATCCCATGAATTGGGTTCAATGCGGAAAAAACGAAACCGTTGATGTACCGTAGTTGAGAGCACAAATTTGAAGTTTGAGAAAACTTTCTCCCCATTCCTATGATGTTGTGCTGTACGTAACATGATAGGATGAATGTTAAGTTCTTAATGGTTGCCAAAGACATATACCTTTGTGAGATATGATTACAAATATCTCTTGAGGCACCACCTATGTGGGGGGTAGTCGTGAGACCACAACTTTGGGATCCGGGCTGCACCCTAAGAACCCTCATGAAAAATCAAGGAATGTGCATGACCATTAACGCGCCCACCGCCTTAACCCAAGAACAACCAATCTTTTGTGTGCTTATCGAATTTACCGGTAAAAGTTTATAATTCAAAGTCTCTGACACAATTATACTTTTCGGTAGAGGAAATAAGTACTAAGTATAAGTTCAAGGTAACCACTCTACCTATATCCATTACATAAGATACAACTTGATGAATCAAATTTGTATTTGATTTTATTTATAAGTAATATTTATGAAATTCACTTTTGGTTTTTCGCTTTTGTGAGGGATTGTTAGAAATTTGATATATATATATATATATATATATATATATATATATATATATATATATATATATATATATATATATATATATATATATATATATATATATAAAACATATCTTGCATGAAATGATTTTATTGGAGCTTTTAAGTGTTTGGTGTTTGGACTCCTTATTTAAAGGGAAAAGCTCCAAAACCAAATTGGAGGGAATCCAAAATTTTGGAGGGAACCCCTCTTTCCATAAGAATGAAATCCTATAGTCCCACATTGCCTACCTCCATTCATGTAAGAGTGTTTATAAGTAAAGTTCCTCTTTTCTATTTGTTCAAAAGAACATAAGGAGAAACTATGCACCTCACGCGCGCGCGCACGCACCACACCGCACCGGACCGGATTCAGATTTGGGATTTGGGGAATAATTGAATTGAATTGTTATTTTTGCTCCAAATAATTTTGACTCGGCTGCTCAGTAGTCGAGCACCTTCTCGCCAGCGGTTTCGTCGACCGTTTTCGCCAGCGGTTTCGTCGACCGCTTTCCCAGCGGTTTTGTCAACCTCCTTTTCGTCGACCGCTTTCGCCAGCGGTTTCGTCGACCGCTATCGCCAGCGGTTTCGTCGACCAGTTTTTCGTCGAGTGCCTTTTCGTCGAGCTTTAATTACGCTGACGTTTCCAACATTCCTTTCTTTTATTTTCAAACCATTCATAACCGTCAAAATTAATGACGAATTTATTTCTTACTATTTACCGAGATTTCAGATAACGCCTTTTCAGGAACCGTTTTAGAGACAATATATTTATTCTTTCTAGGGGATGCGTCAATACACTGACTGTTTTGTTTTTTCATCTTCTTCACATTGTTGCTTCATCAAGTAGTGGTTCGGGTGCTCTGTGCTTCACTGGTGTCTGCGCACATCGGAGTTTCGGGATCTAGCCGGGTGTTGTACCTTAGAGGAGTGAGCATCAGTTGAAAGCTCTGCCGGAGGGTGGTGCAACTCCTTTAGTGCAGTGATCACACGCCTTAGCCAAGCTCGATTCTAAATTATAAAAATTTTATTTCCCTCATTCTCTATTTAGATCAGTTTTAAAATATCAAAATTTTATAGATCTATATTCTACTGCTGTTATGACTTGTTTTTCGAAACGTTAATATATATATATATATATATATATATATATATATATATATATATATATATATATATTATTCTGCAATAAATAGGAAATTATTCTATCATGATCTGCCCACTCCCGAGCCCAAGTAGGTCCGGGTCTGATTAGGCCTGGGCCAGGACCGGCCTAAGGGGGCTCACCAGCCCCCCTTATTTGGCTAGAGCTCGGCATGGGCATGACCTAGACCTGGGCCCGGCCTGAAGCCCGATGGGCGTCCGACATTAATATAATGCTGGACGCCCATCATTATTATAATGATGGGCGTTGTTGCCTAGCATTAAATACTGGGCGACACCCGCCATTAAATGCTGGGCGGCACGCCGAATAATTAAATGTTGTGTTATCCTCCCAACATTTAATTGCAATCCTGCTGTCTTTGGTGGCAAGTTTCTCATTTCAGGGTCTGCTTGGGCTCGATCTCGTGGGCTCAACAGCCCCCTTATTTTGTTGAGATCTGAGCCCGGCTTAAGCAGGACGTGTCCTCGGCCCGATAGAAAAAAAGTCCGGGCCCAGAGGGCCTGAGTCCGGCCCGGGCCGATAGGCTTTTTTTTGGCACCCGTGTGAGTGATCTCTCAAGATCATGAAAATGATGCTTAGAGATCGAAATATTTCCCACGGTACTACCCGCGCGTAAAGTGATCTCTCAAGATCAGCTGACTTGTCTCGGTCATGGCCCCCTCTAAAGCTCGCCGGCTGCCTCTCCTCCTTCTCGCGCGGCTCTTCTTCGCCGCGGCGGCGGAGCCTCCTGTTTCCACCGCTGCTCAGGTCTGCGTCGTCGGCGCAGGCATAAGCGGCGCCTCGCTTACTTATTTCCTCAAACAGTACAGCTGCAGCTCCGTCAACGCGCCGTGCCTCACCGACATCCATCTCCTCGAGCGCCGCAATACAGCCGGCGGGAGGACAGCCACCGTTACGATCTCAGGCGATACCTTCGAGGCGGGCGCCTCCATCATCCATCCGAAGAATTTCCACGCCGTTCGCTTCGCCTCCCTCCTCGGCCTCCGCTCCACTTCAGAGTCATCTGAGTTCCAATCTGGCCGCAACGCTTCCGTTTCTTCCTCCTCCTCCTCTTGGTTCGGCATCTGGGACGGTTCCAGATTTCTGTTCAAGACCCTCCCGCCTCCGCCTCCCTCCAGCTCCGCCGTCTATCGGAGAATTCATTCCTTCATCAACGCCCTCCTCGTCTTCCGCCGCTATGGTCTATCTCTCTTCCGAATGAACCGATTTGTGAATAACATGATCGAGAACTTCTTGCTCTACTACAAGGATTTCGAATCCCGTCCTGTGTTTGAGACTGTAGAGGAGATGCTTAAGTGGTCTGGATTGTACGGAAATACTCGCAGAACCCTCAAGGAAGAATTGCTGGATGCTGGTGTATCTCCGCTGCTGATATCCGAGCTTGTCACAGTAGGATTTTCATGAATTGCATTGACTTACACTGACCTTAATTTTCACTTTCACATTTGGTGTTTGGTTTCAATGTAATAGTTGGGTAATTGTGAGCAAATGCATACAATTCCCTACTTAATCCTAGTGAAATACAATAAGTTGTTTATTAAACCATCGAAATGACACTCCTGTGAATTATAAGAAGAACTTTTAGGAAGTTATACAAATGACACTCCTAGTGAAGTATAAGAAGAATATTTATGAACACCTCTTTTAGTACCACATTTTTAGTTTGTATTTTGATCTCTCTCTAAACAGAGAACCATAGTAGATTGTAAATATTAATAATGAGAATATTTAAATATTGTCTCATGTTATTTGATATTTAACATGGTTTCAGAGCTAGGTTCCTACTGACCATTTTCGGTTTGTGATTGACTAATGCTCTTGCCACTTATCCAGTGACGGATCTAGAAAATTGATAATGAGGGGACACAATTTTTTTTTAAAAAAATAGCACAGATATTTATTATATCTTTTTAAATTGAATGAGCACTTTTTTAAAATGGAATAGCACAAATTGAAGGAACACTTTTTTTAAATGAAATAACACAAATTGAAGGAGCACTATTTTCCTAAACAAAAACTGAAAATTATGAATGACATTGAAAGTGTGGTAGTGATTTGGAATATATCGAACCATGCGATCAATGACTTGGATTGCGCCCGATGCACTCAACGCATGTGTGTCGAGTGCACAATATTTTTTTTCCCATGTCCGCCCCTCACCATAGAAATGTGTCACTGAGTTCAAGAAATTTTAACAAGAGGGTCAGACATTAACTTCATCCAACAACAAAAAAATTGAACGCTTACATCTTATCGGAGTTGTTTCTCCCTCATTTGACCACCGATTTTGACATACAAGTAGTCAAAATTCATTGCCTTGACGAGAGGAATCCAATAATGGGGGGGGGGGGGGGGGGGGAGGGGGGGAGTGTCCCTCGGGCTCCCCTCTGGATCCTCCCCTGCTCTTATCCGATTGAGCCTTTGCTCTCGTATCCATCGCACCCATCACTGGCCATTTGTGCCCTCTATCTCGCACGCTCTATGTTCCCCCGATCCCGTTGATGAAGAGCTATGCTGCTTCTGATCCGTTGGCTCATCCCTCGTTTGGACCTACCGAACCCTTTGTAGAACAACGACGATGACGGTCTCGTCGCTGTACCTAAATCCCGCTTAGAGTGTCTTCTCCCGCAGACGTACCCGCTACTGCTCCTTTCTGTGTTTCTATCGCAGATCATCCACGACATTCCTGTTTGCATGCGTCATTCCCGTCGTTGTTCCTGCCTACTCTCGCGTTTCCAGTCAACGGTCCTTGCTGAGCTCCCTCTGTTGTCGAGCTCCCTCTGTTGTCGAGCTCCCTCTCTTTCCGAGCTCCCTCTCTTGCCGAGCTCTCTATGTTACCGAGCTCCCTCCGTTATTGAGTTCTCTCTCTTTAGTTTGTATTTTGCTCTCTCTCCCTCTCTCTCTCTCTATAAATAGAGACCCATAGCACAATGTAAAGATTAATAATGAGAATATTTAGATATTGTCTTATGTTATTCCATATTTAACACAAGTAAATGCAAATATTCGAATCAAATTCTTTACTAGCAATTTCATTTCTTCTCTATTTCCTCCTAACCAACCTGGGACTCGTTGTTTTAACTTTTGATTCTTTTTGTGATTTGAGAAACACATACTTTTGGTTATTCACCGACCGTTTTCATGTCATGCAAAATGAATATTTTTTCTTTATTGATTTTTCTGTGCAGGTGATAACTAGAATTAACTATGGTCAGGATATTAGCATTAGTGGATTAGCTGGAGCAGTTTCCTTAGCTGGCTCTGATGATGGCTTGTGGTCAGTTGATGGTGGTAATTGGCAGCTGGCAGCTGGTTTGATCAGCTACTCTAATGCCAGTCTACATCTTAATGAGGAGGTTATATCTGTTACCTATGATGAAGTGAATAATTATGTGCTTGGCACTGCAAACGGAATCGTGTACAATTGTGGAATCACTGTTATCGCAACTCCGTTGGACGAGTTAAATATTCTATTTTCACCTCCGGTTTCAATTCCTAGCAGGAGGCTACAACACACCTTTACAACCTTTGTGAGGGGTCTGTTAAATCCTGTAAGAACCTTCATTTCATATTCTTGTTTGGTCATTCAAGTTATGGTTGTTTGCTCAGTTTTCATGTTTGTTCGTGTTCGGCTTGATTATTAGAATGTTTTATTTTATAAGCATTTTTTTGCTTAATGATCCAAACATGACCTTGTTCTATTGGATTCCACTTGATAGTGGCTCAATTATGTTTATCTGTGTAGAAAAATATTGTAGGGTCATTTAGATGACCACATCATTCAATTCCATTTTATTCTACACGGTATCATATCTATTCGGTACCCTAACCTAACCCACACACCCGCCCGCTCCTGCTCTTCCATGTTAACGTTGACGCTATCCTGGGCTCCCATCGACATCGACTTGAGTTGGAGTTTTCTCAATAATTGAGCTGGCTCCATCCTTTCGTCACTAAGGCTGACGGTTCCCTTTGAGGTCGACAGTCTTTATTGCATTGGCATTGTTGATGCACGAAAATGGCACCGGACAGCTAACACGAGGGGAGTGTGTTCGGTCTCACAAGCTAGGAGAGGAAGAGGAAGGAAGGAAGCTTCTGAGTGCTCGAGAGTGGAGCAAGCGCTTGTCAAAGGGGTTGCAGGGATAGAGGAGAGGGTTGCCGAGAGCAGCCGGGAAGGCTGATGAGAAGAGGAGGATGATCAGGAGTTGTCGAGCAGACAGTTACTATGACGATCGACCAGCGAAGAAACTTAATGAGGAGCGAGGAACTTGCTTAACAGAGAAAAAACTTGCTGAGCAGAGAGCAAGACTTGCTGAGCAGAGAGCAAGGCTTGCTGAGCAGAGGGCAAGGCTTGCTGAGCAGAGAGCAAGGTTTGTTGAGCAGAGAGCAAGACTTGCTGAGCAGAGAGCAAGGCTTGCTGAGCAGAGAGAGAGAGAGAGGGCCGCTAGCAGCGGCAACAACAGACTTCGCCCGCCGCGGCTTAAATGCCACTCTTGCGATGAGCTTTTCCTCTAATCAAGAAACAAGATTACAGCTTGCTAATGCACCTTTATATGAAAAAATAATGAATGGGACAAATGGGGAAGCTGGCGGTCAGGGAAGGAGTTGTCAGAGACTAAGGAAAAGAGGCTGCCAGAGACCAAGGAAAAGAGGCTGCCAGCAGCTGTGGAGGACTGGAAAACTGAGTCCGCAGAGCTTGCTTGATCAACTATGGAGGACTGGAAAACTGAGTCCGCAGAGCTTGCTTGATCAACTGTGGAGGACTGGAAAACTGAGTCCGCAGAGCTTGCTTGATCAACTGCAGTTTTCCTCCCGCGCCTTCTCTCCTCGCTAAATGAGAGGCATTAGGGGCTATTTATAGGCCCGGGGAAGATCAACTAGAAGCGGGGCCCAGTGACATCATCATGACGACCTGCGCGGACTCGGCAGACTGAAAAAATAAGTCCGCCCGGCTGGTAGGCGAAGCAAGCGACAGGAGGCCGGTAAAGGATGGAGGCCGCCCGTCTGGCGGGCGGACTCCAGGGGGAGTCCGCCCCTGCTGGGACGGAGGCCGCCCGTTTGGCGGGCGGACTGGGCAGACTCCAGGGGGAGTCCGCCCCTGCTGGGACGGAGGCCGCCCGTCTGGCGGGCTGACTGGGTGGACTCCAGGGGGAGTCCGCCCCTGCTGGGACGGAGGCCTCCCGTCTGGCGGGCGGACTGGGCGGACTCCAGGGGGAGTCCGCCCCTGCTGGGACGGAGGCCGCCCGTCTGGCGGGCGGACTGGGCGGACTCCACGGGGAGTCCGCCCCTATTTGCTGGCGGAGCGGAGGCTGCCCCGTCTGGCGGGCGGACTGGGCGGACTCCAGGGGGAGTACGCCCCTGCTTGCTGGCGGAGCGGAGGCCGCCCCGTCTGGCGGGCGGACTGGGCGG
The DNA here is from genome assembly GCA_039583875.1 of Platanthera guangdongensis. Taxonomy (NCBI): domain Eukaryota; kingdom Viridiplantae; phylum Streptophyta; class Magnoliopsida; order Asparagales; family Orchidaceae; genus Platanthera; species Platanthera guangdongensis. Next base: position 3,176,229 of record CM077152.1, on the reverse strand, counting down.
ACTCTAGGGGGAGTCCGCCCCTGCTTGCTGGCGGAGCGGCCGCCCCGTCTGGCGGGCGGACTGGGCGGACTCCATGGGGAGTTCACCCCTGCTTGCTGGCGGAGCGGAGGCCGCCTCTGGGCAAATTTGCTCCTGGCAGTCCTCCTTGCGCAGACTCGGTGGACAACAGTGGTAGCCCGCCCCTTGCGGGTGGGATCCTGATGGTAGGTTGCCTCCTGCAAGGAAGAACGCTGCACGGTTAGCAGGCCTAACCGCATGGCCTGCGAGGGTGAGCTATGAGAACAGCCCGCCGCCCCACAGGACACGCGGTTGCTAGGAGACCTAGGCGGACAAGGAAAACTGCCCGCCTACACTTGGACTTGTCGCGAACACCTGGGAGAATCTGAAGGTCGCCACTAGCCAGCTGGCTACCTTGGGAAGGATCGCCGATTTCTGGGTTAACATAATCCCCGCACTTTTTTAAGTTCCGAAGAGAACTTCAAAAAAGTTGGAGACCCACGAAAATCGTGATCCACCCCAAAAGAAGAAGAGACAAGGAGAGATAGAACCTGATGCTTCTCCCAACTGAGTTGCCATTACCTATCTTTTTCCTGCACAGAAAAAGTTAGTGAAGACATAAATGGAAGGTACACTTCACGCGTACCTGAATTTACCTTTGCAAAACGAGGAAGATGTGTCTTCTACTGAGTTCTGTAAAATGAAGGTGAGAGAGAAGTATAGAAGGGAGATAACTCGCAAATACCTGAAATGGTTTTGCAAGTGTCTGCTAGTCTCTGCAAAAGTGATGTTAGAAGCCAAAATGAGACATAAAAGTAGCTTGCAGGTACCTGTGAAGAAGCTTGCAAGTGCCCGCTATTCACTGCAGAAATGAGAGTTAGAAGCAGATATGATGTATGAGAAGAGCTTGCAAGTACCTGTGAAGAAGCTTGCAAGCATCTGCTGGTCATTGCAAAGAGAAAATAGTGAGCAGTACGCATATCATAATGAACTAAACTGCAAGTACCTGGATGAGGCTTGCAGATGTTAACTGTTGATAAGATAAGGTGGACGTTGACCAAATAGCAGGGGAAATGCTTGACGAACTCTACTGATAATCAAATGAAGAACAAACCAGAATAGCAATCTTCTTGTTATACCAAAGATGTCATTAAGTCAAAAATCAAAGAGTCGAGTGCTGACTGTTGATAGATATGATCATATTGGCAGAGAAAAAGTCTGGCGAATTCTGCCCATCTTAACTAAGTTGCAATAGCATGGCTTAATGATCAAGGAGTGTAATATTCTTTGATCAATGTTTGATGTCATTAGATTTTAACAGGAGTAAGAAATAGCTCTGTGAATCATCATCTGAGAGAGCTTGAGCAAGCAATGTATATGAGATGAGCACGAGCAAAGCGGATGTTTGCTAATCCTTTTAAGAGGTCGGATTAACCTGTGAAAGAAGGCAGTTGACAAAAAGAGGTCTATACTCGGAAGTGACTAAAAAAGGCTGAATGCTGCCACAAGTGTTCACCGTGGGCCTTATGCATTGCTTGCCTGAGAATGGTCACCCCGAGTAATAGTCCTACTCGAAGCGGGCTGGCCGCGCATCCTCTAGGAGGGCACAAAAAAGTAAGGAGAATCCTGAGAAGGATCGCTAGATGCACTGCTCTCTTGCCTCGGGTACAATCATCACTGATCAATGAGACTAGTTGCGCCAAGCGACCTATTGCTTGTCTGAGGATTGATCAGTGGAATTGTGGAAACCGCGAAGGCACAGATCGAGAGTACCAGAGAGTGTTCGGCCATCACAATTGTGAGATGATCAAAGAGACAAGACTACGCTTGATCGCCATTGCTTGTCAAGCAAAGATCACCGTAACTGTAATGTATCCTTTGCGAAGCACAACAGAGCTAACACATGGGGCTCCCCTAGCACACACTCTGTGTCAGATGCCGGCTAGGATCCAAAGTCTGCAGCCCAACGTCGTAGATTGAACGGCTCCCACTACACATATGGGTATACTCCCGCCATATGTGGTCGAAGCGGTCGTGCCAGAGAACAATCCACGGAGGGAGCGTTCCAGACTCGGCGATATCTCATTGGTGTAGTGATCTCTTCGGCAAAGAGAAAAATAGAGCAGGAAGCATCACAAAAGGGTAACTGTGTCAGTACGAGATCTCTGATAAAAGCTATGTTGAAAAGCAAGAATGAACACTGAGAAGTGTTTTGCAAAATGAAAATGTTTGAAAAGAGTAAAGACAAAAGTTGAGATAACCCATCAAGGTTGTGAGGAGCTTTGTAGAGCAGTGATGTCCATTGTTGGCTTAGAATAGCCTTCCAAGCATACCCTCGTCGTCGGCATCGAAACATTCGACAGTGTTGTTAACAACGAGTAGAGGGGGTTCTTCGACCAGGTTCACTCCTTTTGAGGAGCAAGGAACGTCTGCAACTTCTTTGCCCTTTGAGATTGCTGGATCAGGGCAATCTTCTTTGGGAAGCAGGTCACACATCTTACCCTGCCGGAGCATCCTTTGCACAAGTTGGCGGAGTGCTCGACAGTCTTCTGTGAGGTGGCCTGACTCTTTGTGAAATTCACAGTATGGTTCAGAGTCTCTAGACCTTTGATCGGCTGGTCGATAGGGCTTCTTGTAGTTTGCCCTGTCTTTCATGATCTGGCTTACTTCTTGTATGGCCTCGTCGAGATCAGACTCATGCAAGTCATTGTCTTGTCGGTGAAGAACTGCTGCTGTTTGTGAAGACGGAGCTAGTGACAGTAATGGGTCTTGAGCACGATCACGGCTCGGGAAGGAGTATCGATGGCGTTGAAACCTTCTCTCCTTTCTTGAGTGAGTTGGAAAATGATTGTGAGGAGACCTTGGAGGATGCTTGCGAGGGAGATCTTCCTTGGATGTGAGCTTGGAGACGAAGCCTGAGTTGCTCTTTTCTCCTCGAATGTACGAGTTGGCTAAGACAATCAACTCTTGATATGTTCTCGGCGCTCGGTCATTGGCTTCAAACTTGAGAGGCCCTTCACGGAGACCGTGAATAAGAGCCACTCGGTACATTTCTTGATCAACAATCTCGATGTCCAAAATCTCTCTTTGGAATCGATCCACAAACTGAGACCAAGTTTCATCGCCGCGCTGCTTGATCTCAAAGAGGGCTTCAGGACCGCCCTTTCTCTTGGTTGAGGTAGAGAACCTGTGAAGAAACTCCCTTCGTAGATCAACGAAGGAAGTGATGGAGTGAGGACGGAGGCCATAGAACCAGTCCCTCACTTGCCCATCAAAAGTAGTGACAAGGAGCTTGCACTTAGTTGCATCTGTAAGGGTTTTGAGAGCAACGGCTGACTCAAAGGCTTGAAGGTGTTTCACTGGATCAGTCTCTCCAGCGTAGACTGACAGTCGAGGCTCTCTGAAGTTTGTTGGAGTAGGTTCATGGCGAACGCTCTCGGCAAAGGGTGATGGCTCTTCCTGCTCTCCTACAGCATAAGGATTAAATGGAGCATAAGCTGTAGTTGTAAAGGAAGCAGGGGAATAAAAAGGAAAATTTGTTGCAGGAGCAAAGGCAGGAGCTGATGGGTAGGGATGACTTCCCTGAAAGTTGAGAAATCTTGCAGGGCTTCCCCGGGCTGCTCCCCGGAATAAGTTTTGACGAGCTGCAAACTCTTCATCTTGAGATCGCAAAGGGGCAGCAGGCCCTTGCGGAAAGGTTGGAGTGTAAGGAGGATAGAACGGTGGGCAAGCCGGAGGATAAGCTTGGGGAGTCTCGGATGTTGGATTGACTGGAGAAGCTGGAGCTGCTGGGGCTGCTGTAGGATGAGTGTCTAATCGCTGTGTGATTACAGCAAGAATCTGGTTGATTGCTTGGAATTGCCGAGCATTCTCACGGCGCGATTGCTCGAAGGCCTCCCAGAGTGGATCCTCACTGGGACTTGGAGCAAGGTTCTCAGCTGGTTGGTGGTCTGTCATGGCTAACTGTCAGTTTTCACTGTCTGTTCGGATCTGAAGGTCGCGTGTTAATTGTTGATGCACGAAAATGGCACCGGGCAGCTAACACTGGGGGAGTGTGTTCGGTCTCACAAGCTAGGAGAGGAAGAGGAATGAAAGAAGCTTCTGAGTGCTCGAGAGTGGAGCAAGCGCTTGTCAAAGGGTTGCGGGGATAGAGGAGAGGGTTGCCGAGAGCAGCCGGGAAGGCTGATGAGAAGAGGAGGATGATCAGGAGCTGTCGAGCAGACAGTTACTATGACGATCGACCAGCAGAGAAGCTTAATGAGCAGCGAGGAACTTGCTTAGTAGAGAAAAAACTTGCTGAGCAGAGAGCAAGACTTGCTGAGCAGAGAACAAGGCTTGCTGAGTAGAGGGCAAGACTTGCTGAGCAGAGAGCAAGGCTTGCTGAGCAGAGAACAAGACTTGCTGAGCAGAGAGCAAGACTTGCTGAGCAGAGAGAGAGAGAGGGCCGCTAGCAGCGGCAACAACAGACTTCGCCCGCCGCGGCTTAAATGCCACTCTTGCGACGGGCTTTTCCTCTAATCAAGAAACAAGATTACAGCTTGCTAATGCACCTTTATATGAAAAAGCAATGAAGGGTACAAAGGGGGAAGCTGGCGGTCAGGGAAGGAGTTGCCAGAGACTAAGGAAAAGAGGCTGCTAGAGACTAAGGAAAAGAGGCTGCCAGCAGCTGTGGAGGACTGGAAAACTGAGTCCGCAGAGCTTGCTTGATCAACTGTGGAGGACTGGAAAACTGAGTCCGCAGAGCTTGCTTGATCAACTGCAGTTTTCCTCCTGCGCCTTCTCTCCTCGCTAAATGAGAGGCATTGGGGGCTATTTATAGGCCCGGGGAAGATCAACTAGAAGCGGGGCCCAGTGACGTCATCATGACGACCTGCGCGGACTCGGCAGACTGGAAAAATGAGTCCGCCTGGCTGGTAGGCGAAGCAAGCGGCAGGAGGCCGGTAAAGGACGGAGGCCGCCCGTCTGGCGGGCGGACTGGGCGGACTCCATGGGGAGTCTGCCCCTGCTGGGACGGAGGCCGCCCGTCTGGCGGGCGGACTGGGCGGACTCCAGGGGGAGTCCGCCCCTGCTGGGACGGAGGACGCCCGTCTGGCGGGCGGACTGGGCGGACTCCAGTGGGAGTCCGCCCCTGCTGGGACGGAGGCCGCCCGTCTGGCGGGCGGACTGGGCGGACTCCAGGGGGAGTCCGCCCCTGCTTGCTGGCGGAGCGGAGGCCGCCCCGTCTGGCGGGCGGACTGGGCGGACTCTAGGGGGAGTCCGCCCCTGCTTGCTGGCGGAGCGGCCGCCCCGTCTGGCGGGCGGACTGGGCGGACTCCAGGGGGAGTCCGCCCCTGCTTGCTGGCGGAGCGGAGGCCGCCTCTGGGCAAATTTGCTCCCGGCAGTCCGCCTTGCGCAGACTCGGTGGACAACAGTGGTAGCCCGCCCCTTGCGGGTGGGATCCCGATGGTAGGTTGCCTCCTGCAAGGAAGAACGCTGCACGGTTAGCAGGCCTAACCGCATGGCCTGCGAGGGTGAGCTATGGGAACAGCCCGCCGCCCCGCAGGACACGCTGTTGCTAGGCGACCTAGGCGGACAGGGAAAACTGCCCGCCTACACTTGGACTTGTCGCGAACACCCGGGAGAATTTGAAGGTCGCGACTAGCCAGCTGACTACCTTGGGAAGGATCGCCGATTTCTGGGTTAACATGCATATCGATTATTTTTCTTAGCCAGCACTCTGTTGCTTCCAAGTGATTTGCAACTACCATCTTGAATGGATTCACCTTATTGGCCCCGATTTGTTTTTTTCGGACCCCAAATAGTTATGAATCCGTTTTGACTACTTTACCGGTATCGGGGTCCTGGCTCTTCACATAATACTTTGCCCGTGACTCTTTATATGAATTGGCATCCTTATAGACTATATCCGAATTCAGACATGGCATATTGGCGTCCTTATAAACATACCAATGTACATATAGACTTGATGACGCTCCCAAAAAACAATTCGGTCGAATCAGAGATTTTTTTGCCGCGACCTTGACTGGGGTCGCTGATATAATTCCAACAGGCTCATTCTTGCACAATTCTGAGTTTGTTTAACTACTCAAACGGAAGACGGAACATGCGGGGGCACACCCACAAAAGTTACGCACACACCAAACGTGCACTTGCAAGCCAAATGCACAAACCCATGCATGCTACGTGCAACGCACTGCGCCACCACGCTCGGCACCGCAGAACCGCTCGCAATGTGCGTGACTCTACGCACAACCAGACATAGTGTGCGTGACGCTACGCACACGACTCTTGCCCAAGGGCGTTGCGCGACACCCTAGGCCCCTGGAGGGGGGTGGTGGTGGTGCCGATTCGCTTCAGTGTCACCCTCCATTGGACGTTGTCTAAGTTAGCTCCCAGGTGACGTGATTACTAGGATGCCCTCAAAAACCATAAATAGGTCCTTGAACCCTCATTTGAGGGACACTGCATTCTGGATCAGAGAGAGTTCCCAAGTCTTCCCTCAAAGATTGCTCATAGACCTCCTTTCATGTTTGTAGATTCCCTCTAAGACACCTCAAAGATCTCCTACAATACTCAAGATCTCTTTCGAAGACGGTTAAAAGATCTCCTTCGGCGCTCGTGCTTCGAGTTCAGAGCCGCTGTTGCTGCATTCACTCTTCCAGACTGCTCTCGAGCACTTCACTGCGCTCCGCTTTAAGCAACTCTAGTGATCTCGAAAACTCATTGTAACGAACGGTGACATGTCACCTTCAAGAAACAACTACTTGTAACACTCTGAAAGATAGTGGATTTGGTCAACACCGATCTGGCCCCATGGTTTTTTCCCTTTTCGGGTTTTCCATGTAAAACGCCTCGCAGCCCCTGCCGTTGTTGTTGTTGTTGTTGTTGTTTTTTTTTTGACTGTTTGCGCGCTTGACTCACTCTCGAGCTAAGACGACCCGATTCATCCGGCCCGTGAGAGCGCTAAGCGACCCGCAACAAGACTCTATCGCTGTATCGATACATGCAAGCCGAACCTGCATGGACCTCTGATAGAACAGAACGATGTCCTGATAGTAACATCCTACGCAACTGCATCTCATGTCAATTCTCTTGTTGCTATTGGCACTTCTTCATGCACCTCTTTTAATATTGCTCAACATTCTCGTTTTCATCTATGCTTTAGTGCTATGAGCAGCTTCAATTTTTTACTCTCACACCTACTGGATTACACAACTATCCTCAGTGAGTGCTCTTTTCACCGTGCACTGTAAATGCATTAACATCTCCGCCATGAGAAGTGGCTCCGTGATTATGGGTGTATTCAGACATGGATGTTGATTCTATAGTAAGTGCTGTGCCACCTCATCATGGAACATGAGTCAGCTAAAACCATATAAATGTATCTTCCCTCATTCTACTCCGGACAATATAGTTTGCAACAACTTTATGAGCTTCTTTACTGACTTTGTTTCCTCATACCTGGAGCCAATGGACATATATATGTTGTTGTTGCAAAGACGAACAGATCTTTGATGGATGGATCCGACATCTCCCATTGACTCATGATCAGGCTGTCTAATTGACTCAACAAGAGACCCCACTTATTGCAATGCTGATGGCTCATCTTCCACCCCACTCCACAGTGTCTAATCCAACGCCGTCTCCGCCAATACTGTGTCTTGTCTTTTGGATATCTGCTCCGTGCTTCTCAAGATTACTCCCCTTGCTGAGGTTATACACATTTCTAAAGTTCTCTTACATGCTTCTCCCGCAAGCAACTCCCGGGTATGTTGGTGTACATCCTCAATGGGCCCTCTTTCATGTTATAAGCGTAACAAGCGACACAACAATCAATATGGCAAAGTCTAATTTTATGCAATTGTCTCTTTCTATGGCATGCCTAACTATACTGAAGTTGTATGCTACTAAAAGCATGTGTACCCCAACCAAAGATCACAATGTAATCCCACATCCGTCAAGCATTATCTTCTTTAATATTGTTGATTTCAAATCAGGAGTTCAGGAAGATCCTTAGTAGACTACATGATTTGATTCTTCCACAGTCGCCTCAAGCTAATGTATCCTCAACTTTGATGAAAGGTATACCCTGCTTATCTGACACATATATCTAGATCTACATTAGTGTCTCTCACCTATGCTATCAATCTTTTTTTGTCCTTTGTGTTCTCGTCTCAATTTTATTTTATGTTAGTTGTCTTACTCATGCTAATAATCCATAACTTTCTTTTCTTTTTAGTAATATAACATCTTTATAAGAGAATATTATTGGTAGAATTGTAGAATATGTTCGGGAAAGAGTTCTAGATTCTGGACATCCTCCCTTTATCCTCGTTTCCATTTTCGCAATTGACTGATACTACCATCTTGGACATCCTCCTCTCTCGATCCTCTGAAGGTCTATTTCTGACATGTCTTTATTTATTTATTTTTTTTACTTTTGTCAATCTTGTATATTTGAAAAATGGTAGTATTCTCTCATTCTTTCTCAATCGTTGAAAAGTAATGTACATTTCTCATTAGTGGGCTATGATTTATAGGGTCCCTACCAAACTCCTAGTATTTTTGATTTGGTCACTTTTATGGGTAATCATTATAGACTGACATGGTTATATTTTATGTATTATCATTCTGTGATTCACCATATTTTTTGTTGTACCGATAAATCTTTGGAGTACTTAAGTCATAACTTCCATGAGAATTGTACTACATTTGACGTTATTCACTAAACGTCATCTCGTTATAAGCTACAAAAAATTGGTATTGCTGAATGCAAAAATCATCATTTGCTTGAGGTAGCCCCGACCACTCATGTTCCCAATGCATAGTTTGATTCTCAATTGACACCACGTTAATGACAACATGCTATCTCATCAGCTGTTTATCTTTCTATGTTCTTGTTTTTGTTTCTCGCATGTTCATTCTTTTTTCCTTCAACCTGTTATTTCCTATCACGCCTCGTACTTTTGGCTGCATCTATTGTCCAAGCAAGTATTGCAAATGTTGATGCGCGAAAACGCCGCGGGGCACCAGCCAGCTAACACGGAGGGGGTGTTCGGTCTCACAAGCTAGGAGAGGTGGAGAGGAGGGAAGGAAGGAAGCCTCTGAGTGCTCGAGAGTGGAGCAAACGGCTTGTCAAAGAGGGTTGCGGGGATAGAGGAGAGAAGCTTGATCAACAGAGCGGGTTGATCAAGAGAGGAGAAGGAGGTTGACCAGGAGCTGTCGAGCAGACGGCTAATATGACGGTTGTGCTTGCAGGTTGGATGCCGAGGAGAGCTGAGCTGAGAAGAAGTCTGCTGAGCAGAGGAGCAAGGCTTGCTGAGCAGAGGAGCAAGGCTTGCTGAGCAGAGAGAAGAAGAAGGGGGGCCGCTAGCAGCGGCAACAACACACTTCGCCCGCCGCGGCCTAAATGCCACTCCTGCGACGAGCTTTCCTTTTATTAAAAGCTAGAGATTACAAGCTTACAAGTACACCTTTACAACAAAATCACTTAAAGGGTACAAGGAGAAGCTGGCGGCTAAGAGAGAAGAAAGTGCCAGAAAGCAGAGGAGAAGCTGGCAGAGACTAAGTAAAATAGTCTGCTAGCTGCTGGAGGACTGAGAAACTGAGTCTGCAGAGTCTGCTGGCAAGCTGCTGAAGAGCTGCTGGAGAGCTGTGCGGACAGGAAACTGAGTCCGCAGAGCTTGCTGGAGGAGGCGACGACGGACTGCGCGGACAGGAAAACGGAGTCCGCAGGGCTTGCTGGCAGGACTTGCAGGATCTTCCTGGATGATCCCACCGATCCAGAATGAGAGGCACCATGGGCTATTTATAGGCCCAGGGGAGTTCTTCTAGAAGCGGGGCCCAGTGACATCAGCATGACGACCTGCGCGGACTCCGCGGACAGAGATTTTGCGTCCGCCACTGTTGCCTGAGGAAGCAAGCGGAAGGACCCACCTGCAGAGAACTGGAGGTCGCCCCCTAGCGGGCGACCTGGGCGGACTCCGGGAGGAGTCCGCCCGGCAGGCCGGGGCCGCCCCCTAGCGGGCGGCCTGGGCGGACTCCGGGTGGAGTCCGCCCGGCGGGAGCCGGGGCCGCCCCCTAGCGGGCGGCCTGGGCGGACTCCGGGTGGAGTCCGCCCGGCTGGAGCCGGGGCCGCCCCCTAGCGGGCGGCCTGGGCGGACTCCGGGTGGAGTCCGCCCGGCTGGAGCCGGGGCCGCCCCCTAGCGGGCGGCCTGGGCGGACTCCAGGGGGAGTCCGCCCGGCAGGAGCCGGGGCCGCCCCCTAGCGGGCGGCCTGGGCGGACTCCGGGTGGAGTCCGCCCGGCTGGAGTCGGGGCCGCCCCCTAGCGGGCGGCCTGGGCGGACTCCCGGGGGAGTCCGCCCGGCAGGAGCCGGGGCCGCCCCCTAGCGGGCGGCCTGGGCGGACTCCAGGGGGAGTCCGCCCGGCAGGAGCCGGGGCCGCCCCCTAGCGGGCGGCCTGGGCGGACTCCGGGTGGAGTCCGCCCGGCTGGAGCCGGGGCCGCCCCCTAGCGGGCGGCCTGGGCGGACTCCGGGTGGAGTCCGCCCGGCTGGAGCCGGGGCCGCCCCCTAGCGGGCGGCCTGGGCGGACTCCGGGGGAGTCCGCCCGGCGGGAGCCGGGGCCGCCCCCTAGCGGGCGGCCTGGGCGGACTCCGGGGGAGTCCGCCCGGCGGGGCCTGGCCGCCCCCTTGCGGGCGGCCTGGGCGGACTCCGGGTGGAGTCCGCCCGGCTGACGGGCAGAGGCCGCCCGGGGTGGGCGGCCTCGGCGGACGGCGGCAGGAGGCCGCCGCCCCTCGGGCAGCAGGGAGGTCGCCCCTGGCGGGCGTCCTCGACGGACGGCGGTAGGAGACCACCGCCCCTTGAGAGAAATAGGAGGCCGCTACTGGTACTGCTGTTGGCGGACTCCTGCAAGGAAAAGACTGCACGATTAGCGGACCTAACCGCATGTCCCGCGAGGGTGAGCCATGGGAATAGCTCGCCGTCCCGCAGGGCACGCGGTTGCTAGGAGACCTAGGCGGATAGGGAAGGCTGTCCGCCTACGCTGGGACCCATCGCGATCGAAAGGGATAATCTAAGGGTCACGATGAGCCAGCTGGCCATCTTGGGAAGGATCGCCGATTTCTGGGTTAACATAATCCCCGCACTTTTTTAAGTTCCGAAAAGAACTTCGAAAAAGTTGGAGACCCACGAAAATCGTGATCCACCCCAACGGAAGAAGGGGAGCAAGGAGAGACAGAACCTGAAGACTCTCCTTAGAAGCTTGATGCTTCCTGTCCATTTTCCTGCAAAAGGAAAGTTAGGGTAAGCATGTAGGGGTGGCACATCGAGTGTGTACCTGAATTTGCTTTTGCAAACCGAAGAAGGGGCGTCTTCTGTAAGTGTTCTGCAAAACAAAAGTGAGGAAAACGGAAAGGCGTAATAACTCGCAAGTACCTGAAAGGGACCTGCAAGTCTTTGCTGATCTCTGCAAAAAGAGAGTTAGGAACATGCACAATATATGAGAGTAACTTGCAAGTACCTGTGAAGAAACTTGCAAGGATTTGCTGATCTCTGCAAGAAGAGAGTTAGGAGCAGGTATTGTGTATAAAAATAAGCTGCAAGTACCTGGATGAGGTTTGCAGGTGTTTGCTAATCTCTGCAAGAAGAGAAGTTAGGAACCAATAAGATATGAAAATAACTTGCAAGTACCTGTGAAGAGAAGGCTTGCAAGTGTTAACTGTAGACTGTTAACTGTTGATAAGTTAACTGTTGACAAGATAAGGCCGATATGACCAATTAGCAAGAAGAATGCCTGATGAATATTATTATGAAGCCCAGATCCATAAACTGTGTTAATTGCTGACAGATATGCCTGGATTGCGATAGCATGGCTGGTAGTGCTTGAGCAAACAATATATAGAAGATAAGAGCAATAGAACTTATATAGATAGAGTGCGAGTCATCATCCGATAGAGCTTTGAATAAGCAATTCATATAGGATGAGCACGAGCAAAGTGATTGCTGAAAATCCTTTTGGTAGGTCGGATTAACCTGTTCACCTGTGAAAGAAGGCAAGAGAGAAAAAGGAGGGCTGCACCCGGAATGACTAAAGTGGGTTGAATGCTGCCACAGGTGTTCCCCGTGGGCCTTATGCATCACTTGCCCGAAAAAATCATCCCAAGTATAGTCCTACTCAAAGCGGGCTGGCCGTGCATCCTCAAGGAGGGGGGAAAGGAAACAAGAGGTCCATGTTCGGAATGACTACAGAGGGTTGAATGCTGCCACAGGTGTTCCCCGTGGGCCTTATGCATCACTTGCCCGAAAAAATCACCCCGAGTATGGTCCTGCTCGAAGCGGGAAAGGAAAAAGAGGTCCATGTTCGGAATGACTAAAGAAGGTTGAATGCTGCCACAGGTGTTCCCCGTGGGCCTTATGCATCACTGGCCTGAAAAAATCATTCCGAGTATGGTCCTGCTCAAAGCGGGCTGGCCGCGCATCCTCAGGGAGGGCACAAAGCAAGGGAAGGTCCTGAGAAGGACCGCTGGAAGCAAGGAAGATCCTGAGAAGGATCGCTAGAGACTCTGCTCTCTTGCCCTGGGCACAAGCATCACTGATCAAGGAGACAGGTTGCGCCAAGAGGCCTATATTGTCTGTGTGTTGATCAGTGGAGTTGTGAGAACCCGAGAGGCATGGATCGAGGATACCGGAGAGAGTTATTCGGCCACCACAGTTGAAGGATGATCCAAGAGACAAGGCTACGCTTGATCGCCATTGCTTGTCCAGCGAAGATCATCCTAACCGTAGTGTTTCCTATAAGACGCACATCAGAGCTAACACATGGGGCTCCCCTAGCACACACTCTGTGTCAGATGCTGGCTAGGATCCTAAGCCTGAAGCCCATAATCGTAGATGAACTGCTCCCACTACACACATGGGTATACTCCCGCCATATGTGGTCGAAGCGGTAGTGCGAGAACAAACTACGGAGGGAACGTTTCAGACTCGGCGAAATCTCATTGGCGTATTGATCCAGGGAGAGAGAGAGAGAGGCAACAAAAAGGGAACTGTGTCAGTACAGGATCTCTGAATAAAGCTTTGCAGAAAAAGCAGGAAAACACTGAGAAGTGTTGTAATGAAAATGTTTGAAAGAGGGAGTAAGGGTTGAGATAACCCCTGTAGGTTGTAAGGAGCTCTGGAGGACTGTGAAGTCCATCGCTTTGGAGGACTGTGAAGTCCTTGCTAGTTCAGAATAGCCTTCCCAGTATACCCTCGTCATCGGCATCGAAGCATTCGACGGTTGGGGAACAACGAGGAGAGGAGGCTCTTCGATGTGGTTCACTCCCCTTGAGGAGCAAGGAACATCTGAAATTTCTTTGCCCTTTGACGTTGATGGGTCAGAGCGATCTTCTTTAGGGAGCAAGTCATGCATCTTGCCCTGCCGGAGCATCCTTTGCACAAGCTGACGGAATGCTCGGCAGTTTTCTGTTCGATGGCCTGGCTCTTTGTGGAATTCACAATAAGGCTCTGAGTCTCTAGACCTCTGATCTGCTGGCCGGTAGGGCTTCTTATAGCTTGCCCTGTCTTTCATGATCTGCACTACCTTTTGCACGACGTCGTCGAGATCCGACTCATGCAAGTCATCGTCTTGCTGCTGTTGAACAGTTGCTGTTTGAGAAGGAGCTAGCGGTAGCAATGGATCTTGAGCATCACGGCTCGGGAAGGAGTATCGCTGGCGATGAAGCCTTCTCTCCTTCCTTGAGTGAGCTGGGAAATGATTGTAAGGAGACCTTGGAGGTTGCTTGCGAAACGGATCTTTCTCTGATACGAGCTTGGAGACGAAGCCTGGATTGCTCTTCTCGCCTCGGATGTAAGAGTTGGCTAGAGCAATCAGCTCTTGGTATGTCCTTGGAGCACGGACATTGGCTTCAAATTTGAGAGGCCCTTCACGAAGACCGTGGATAAGAGCCACTCGGTACATTTCTTGATCAACGATTTCGATGTCCAGAATCTCTCTCTGAAATCGATCAACGAATTGAGACCAGGTTTCATCACTGCGCTGTCTGATCTTAAAGAGGGCTTCAGGACCGCCCTTTCTCTTGGAGGAGGTAGAGAATCTGAGAAGGAACTCTCTACGAAGATCGAGGAAGGAAGAGATGGAGTGAGGACGGAGGCCATAGAACCAATCCCTCACTTGCCCATCAAAGGTTGCACAAGGAGCTCTGACTGAGAGTCTTGAGAGCAACGGCTGATTCAAAGGCTTGAAGATGCTTGACCGGATCAGTCTCTCCTGTATAGATTGGCAGTCGAGGCTCTCTGAAGTTTGCTGGAGTAGGTTCAAGGCGAACGCTCTCAATAAAGGGCGATGGCTCTTCCTGCTCTCCCACAGCATAGGGATCAAAGGGAGCATAGGCTGCAGCTGCAAAAGAAGCAGGGGGGTAGAAAGGAAAAGTTGCTGCAGGAGGAGCTGAGGCAGGAGCTGGGGGGCAAGGATGACTTCCTTGAAAGTTGAGAAATCTAGCAGGACTTCCCCGGGCAGCTTGCCGGAAGAAGTTATGGCGAGCAGCAAACTCTTCATCTTGAGTTCGCAAAGGAGCAGCAGGACCTTGCGGGAAGGTCGGGGTGTAAGGCGGATAGAACGGAGGACAAGCTTGAGAATAAGCTTGCTTATGCTCTGATGTTGGCGTTGGGTTGATTGGAGCAGCTGGAGCAGCTGGAGCAGCTGCTGGACGAGAGTCTAACCGCTGCGTGATCGCAGCAAGGACTTGGTTGATTGCTTGGAACTGTTGAGCATTCTCACGGCGCGACTGCTCAAAAGCTTCCCAGAGAGGATCTTCACTGGGACTTGGAGCAAAGTTCTCGGCTGATTGATCTGACATGGCTAACTGTCGCTGTTCACCGTCTGACCGGATCTGAAGGTCGCGTGTTAACTGTTGATGCGCGAAAACGCCGCGGGGCACCAGCCAGCTAACACGGAGGGGGTGTTCGGTCTCACAAGCTAGGAGAGGTGGAGAGGAGGGAAGGAAGGAAGCCTCTGAGTGCTCGAGAGTGGAGCAAACGGCTTGTCAAAGAGGGTTGCGGGGATAGAGGAGAAAAGCTTGATCAACAGAGCGGGTTGATCAAGAGAGGAGAAGGAGGTTGACCAGGAGCTGTCGAGCAGACGGCTAATATGACGGTTGTGCTTGCAGGTTGGATGCCGAGGAGAGCTGAGCTGAGAAGAAGTCTGCTGAGCAGAGGAGCAAGGCTTGCTGAGCAGAGGAGCAAGGCTTGCTGAGCAGAGAGAAGAAGAAGGGGGGCCGCTAGCAGCGGCAACAACACACTTCGCCCGCCGCGGCCTAAATGCCACTCCTGCGACGGGCTTTCCTTTTATTAAAAGCTAGAGATTACAAGCTTACAAGTACACCTTTACAACAAAATCACTTAAATGGTACAAGGAGAAGCTGGCGGCTAAGAGAGAAGAAAGTGCCAGAAAGCAGAGGAGAAGCTGGCAGAGACTAAGTAAAATAGTCTGCTAGCTGCTGGAGGACTGAGAAACTGAGTCTGCAGAGTCTGCTGGCAAGCTGCTGAAGAGCTGCTGGAGAGCTGTGCGGACAGGAAACTGAGTCCGCAGAGCTTGCTGGAGGAGGCGACGACGGACTGCGCGGACTGGAAAACGGAGTCCGCAGGGCTTGCTGGCAGGACTTGCAGGATCTTCCTGGATGATCCCACCGATCCAGAATGAGAGGCACCATGGGCTATTTATAGACCCAGGGGAGTTCTTCTAGAAGCGGGGCCCAGTGACATCAGCATGACGACCTGCGCGGACTCCGCGGACAGAGATTTTGCGTCCGCCACTGTTGCCTGAGGAAGCAAGCGGAAGGACCCACCTGCAGAGAACTGGAGGTCGCCCCCTAGCGGGCGACCTGGGCGGACTCCGGGAGGAGTCCGCCCGGCAGGCCGGGGCCGCATCCTAGCGGGCGGCCTGGGCGGACTCCGGGTGGAGTCCGCCCGGCGGGAGCCGGGGCCGCCCCCTAGCGGGCGGCCTGGGCGGACTCCGGGTGGAGTCCGCCCGGCTGGAGCCGGGGCCGCCCCCTAGCGGGCGGCCTGGGCGGACTCCGGGTGGAGTCCGCCCGGCTGGAGCCGGGGCCGCCCCCTAGCGGGCGGCCTGGGCGGACTCCAGGGGGAGTCCGCCCGGCAGGAGCCGGGGCCGCCCCCTAGCGGGCGGCCTGGGCGGACTCCGGGTGGAGTCCGCCCGGCTGGAGCCGGGGCCGCCCCCTAGCGGGCGGCCTGGGCGGACTCCCGGGGGAGTCCGCCCGGCAGGAGCCGGGGCCGCCCCCTAGCGGGCGGCCTGGGCGGACTCCAGGGGGAGTCCGCCCGGCAGGAGCCGGGGCCGCCCCCTAGCGGGCGGCCTGGGCGGACTCCGGGTGGAGTCCGCCCGGCTGGAGCCGGGGCCGCCCCCTAGCGGGCGGCCTGGGCGGACTCCGGGTGGAGTCCGCCCGGCTGGAGCCGGGGCCGCCCCCTAGCGGGCGGCCTGGGCGGACTCCGGGGGAGTCCGCCCGGCGGGAGCCGGGGCCGCCCCCTAGCGGGCGGCCTGGGCGGACTCCGGGGGAGTCCGCCCGGCGGGGCCTGGCCGCCCCCTTGCGGGCGGCCTGGGCGGACTCCGGGTGGAGTCCGCCCGGCTGACGGGCAGAGGCCGCCCGGGGTGGGCGGCCTCGGCGGACGGCGGCAGGAGGCCGCCGCCCCTCGGGCAGCAGGGAGGTCGCCCCTGGCGGGCGTCCTCGACGGACGGCGGTAGGAGACCACCGCCCCTTGAGAGAAATAGGAGGCCGCTACTGGTACTGCTGTTGGCGGACTCCTGCAAGGAAAAGACTGCACGATTAGCGGACCTAACCGCATGTCCCGCGAGGGTGAGCCATGGGAATAGCTCGCCGTCCCGCAGGGCACGCGGTTGCTAGGAGACCTAGGCGGATAGGGAAGGCTGTCCGCCTACGCTGGGACCCATCGCGATCGAAAAGGATAATCTAAGGGTCACGATGAGCCAGCTGGCCATCTTGGGAAGGATCGCCGATTTCTGGGTTAACAGCAAATTCCTTCAGAATGTCATATATCTGTGATGTAGACCAGTTGATACACATTTGGATGAAAAATGTGTAGTTTTTCTTTGTTTTGCTATTTCAATGTTGATTGTTGTTAGAAAAGACTGTGTAAAGCCCCATATATTGGCCCATTTAGTTTCTTCTTCTCTACTTGTATTAATCACATCTTGTAGATGACATTTTTCTCTCTTCTCTCTTCCTATATTTATGTACTCATACATTATTTTTTACATACTAAAGAAGTATATACAAGATTCCAACGTTCTTGTACATGGTATCAGAGCTACCGGTCTCCCTTGGGCAGTCTCTGCTTTTCTAACCGCTTACCCTTGAGCGGTCTCCTTCTTTTCTAACCGCTTACCCTTGGACGGTCTCCTTCCTTTCTTCCCGCGGGCTTGGCGAGCTACCTCATTGCTGGATAGATATTTTTCTATCCGCTCGGTACTCGACGAGTTACTCCCCCCCTTTTTTGCGCATCTTTCCAGTGCTTTTATAACCTATGTTGATGTGACCCACTTCCCTGCCCTCCCGCGGTCTGCTCTGAGCCCGCTTTGGTTTATCTTCTTGATCGCACGGATTGCCTCCTCTTGATCGCGCAGTTTGCGTCTTCTGGATTGCACGGTTTACCTCTTCTAACCGCTGGCGTCTCTTGCCCGATGTGGTCTCATCCTTTTTGATCACCGCGATCTCCCTTCTTGACCGCGCTCTTTCTAGTGTCCTTTCTTGCCGAGGGATATTATTTTTTACTCGCCCAGCCTCTCGTGGTCGCCGCTTCTGCTGGCCGCCGCGGACTCCTGCCACTACGTGCTGATTACTCCTTGTCCGCTGCGATCTGCTCCGGCCGGCTGCGGCTTGATCGCACTTCTGCGATTCATCTTGTCCGTTGCGGTCTTCTATTTGCTTGACACGGTCTTGCTCTTGCCTCCATTCTTGTTCTCCCTAGCCGCTGCTCGCTCTGCGCGATCTCCTTGCTTAAAGTTCCCTGGCCGTTGTTCTCTTGCCGGCTTCTTCTTCTGCTGTGCGGACTGTCCTTCTTCTCCACAACTTTCTGATCGCAGGTTTCTTGTCGCGTTGCTTAGATGCCTACCCGCTGGGTGTGCCTTGCCGCTCGTTGCTCTTTCGGCTTGCTTAGCCGCATACCCGCCGGGTGTGCCTTCCTGCCCAGTGCACTTGCGGTTTGCTCGCCTTGCCGGCTAACCGTCCTGTGTAACCGTCTGCCCTCTTGATCATGGATACGTCTACTGCCATTTCCACTCCTGTTGCTGTGACTGTCCCTATTCCTGAACTTCGTGACGAGTTGCACATTACCACTGTCTCTCTCACTGGAAAGAAGAACTTTGTTGAGTGGGTGCACTCTGTTCGCCGGGTTCTTCAATCAATGGTTTTCTGCATCATTTAACCCAGGATGTTCCCTATGCCCCTATCGATGACTGGATTCAGAACGATGGTCGTGTTCAAACACGACTTCTCAACTCCGTTGATGACGAACCTTACCGCATGACCTTGTATCACGAGACGGCCAAGGCAATGCGGGATGAGCTTCACTCTCTTTACTCGGGCAAGGACAGTCTCCAACACTTGTATGATATCATCACCGATCTTCAGACTCTTGACACCGACGGTGCTTCCGACTTAATTTCGTTTGTTGCTCGGTCCAAGACACTGATTGAAACTTGGATTCAGCATCAGCCCCCAACTACGGATCTCGCTGCTCAGCGCACTCAGAAAGGTGTTGGTATTGCCATGATGATGACTCGTGTCCTGCCATATCTACAGAGTGTTCGGGCTCAAATCCTCTCATCTGTCACGACTCCCTCGTTCTTTGATGTGTGATCCATGCTGCTAAAGATTACACCGCCTCCGGATGCCATCGGCTCGCCTTCACCAGCTCCGCTCCAGCATTCTACCACGCCATTACTACCTCTCCCTCTCCCTACCCACGGAGGACGTTCAGGCTCTCGGGGGCGGGGTCGAGGTGGTTGGCCGCGGCTTAAGTGTTCTTTCTGCTGTAAGGACAGACACCTTGAGGCAACTTGCTATCACAAACATGGTCTTCCTCCTCGTCCGACTGCTTCTGTTGCTGACCACAGTCCCTCTGCCACTCGTGTTGATATTAAAGAAGTTCGCCTCCAGCTCCAGCAACTTCACGGGATGCTCCGTCCCCCGCCTGCCTTCGTCTCTAATGAAGGTATCGCTTGTCTTTCCACTGGTCCGCGCTGGATAGTGGATTCGGGTGCCACTCACCATATCACCTCGCTGAAGCCACACCACTACTTGAATTCTTCATATCCTAAGTGTATCACTGCAGCCAATGGGGCTATCATTCCTGTCTCCGGCTCTGCTGATATCCCCCCTCAATTCCCCTATCTCTCTCCGCTAGGCTCTTTATGTCCCAAACTCTCCTTTTAATTTACTGTCTGTTAGTTGCCTCACTGCCGATTTGAATTGCTCTCTCACATTCACCTCTACTTCTTTTCCGATGCAGGATCGACGGACGCAGATAATCATTAGTAAAGGACGACTGCAAAATAGGCTCTATATTCTTGATGTTTCTCCTACAATCCTCTCCTCAGTCTGCTCCGTTGATTGGCATCGACGTCTTGGGCATGCTCCTCTTCCGGTCCTCCAGAAGGTCCTTCCTGATATCTCTCTTCCAGTTTTTATGCGTGACTCATGTATTTTGGGAAAACAACATCGTTCCTCTTTTCCCCCTCATTGTACTCGGAGCTCTGCTCCTTTATTTTAGGGCATTTTGATGTTTGGGGTCCGCACAAAATAACAAGTGTGTCTGATTATCGTTACTTTATCACATTTATTGATGATTATTCTCGGACGACATGGTTATACTTACTTTGTGATCGCTCCGAGCTTTCCAGTGTGTTTCGGGCTTTTGTTCTTAAAACTCGCATATAGTTTTCCGACAAAATTAAAACTCTTTGAACAGATAGTGCCCGCGAATACACTAGCCATGAGTTTACTAATATCTGCTCTGAATTTGGACTTATTCACCAGACTTTGTGTGCCTATACCCCCAACAAAACAGAGTGGCTGAACGTAAGAGTAAACATCTTCTGGATGTTGCTCGCTCCCTCATGATTCAAATGCTGGTACCCAAGGCTTATTGCCACATTGCGCTTTCGACGACACGCTCTCTCATTAACCGACTCCCTTTCTCCGTCCGCCAAAATGCCACTCCGTTTAGTCTTCTCTTTCCCTCGACTCCGCCATTCTCTCTCACGCCTCGCATATTTGGGTGTACCTGCTATGTTCACTTGATCCTTCTACGGACAAGTTGGATCATCGAGCAGCCAAGCACATGTTCGTCGGTTATTTTCGTACTCAAAAAGACTATGTTTGCTACTCTCCTACTACCCGCAAGGTAACCGTTTCAGCTGATGTTACCTTTCCGGAAGATCAACCGTTTTTCTCTGTTCCAAACCCACCTCTTCCACCACAATCCTTACTAAGAACTGTCATTCCCATTACCTTGCCTCCACCACCACTTCTCTCTAACCTGACTCCTGTTCTTCCCAAGCCCCCTCATATCCGTGTCTATACTCGTCGCCCTCCTCGCTCCGCAACCCCAATACAGTCGGCCTCGACCTCTGACACTGTGCGATTTATTGATCCGACACCGGCCTCGATCGCCCATCCCATGACAAATTATGTATCTTTACATCGCCTGTCCCCGATGCTTCACACCTTTGCTATCTCATTATCCTCTATTTCTTTTTCTAACTCTGTGCAGGAGGTTCTCTAACATCCGGGCTGGCGGGCAGCCATGAACGAAGAAATGACAGCCCTCTGGGCTAATCAGACATGGGATTTAGTTCCTCTTCCTCCTGACCAGACTACTGTTGTCTGTAAATGAGTTTTTGTCATCAAGCATGCTCCTGATGGGACAATTGACCATCTTAAGGTCCGTCTGGTGGCTCACGGATTTACTCAACAACAAGATCTTAACTATGAGGAAACATTCTCTCCAGTAGCCAAGATCAACACGGTACATGTCCTCCTTTCAGTGGTTGTGCATCGCAAATAGTCCTTACATCAATTGGATATGAAGAATGTCTTTCTCAATGGTGACCTACAAGAAACAGTCTACATGTAACAACCTCCGGGGTTTGTGACCATGGGGGAGCCCCGGGTTTGTCACCTCAAAAAGTCGATTTATGGTCTCAAACAAGCCCCTCGGGCATGGTTCGACAAGTTCAGCAGGGCTGTTCGAGAAGTTGGTTTTACTCGGAGATCGGCAAATTTCTCTCTGTTTACTCGACATCACACGACAGACACCATTCTTCTATTAGTATATGCCGATGACATCCTAATCACAAGCGATGAATCAAAGGGAATATCAAATAACACCTGAGCTCTGTATTTCAAACCAAAGATCTGGGGAACTTACAATACTTCCTCGGCCTTGAGATTGCTAGACGTCCTCATGGCCTTGTCATATCTCAACAGAAGTACCGTCTCGACCTTCTTCAGGATACCGACTACTCTGGATGCAAGCCGACCAATACTCCTATGGATGTCAATTTTAAACTTTGTACACATGTCTCAGATACAGATTTGCTTCTTCCTAATCCTGAATACTATAGACGTCTCGTTGGAAAACTGATTTACCTAATAGTCACGAGACCAGACATAACCTTTGCTATTGGGGTTGTCAGCCGGTTTATGCATTCTCCTCGGATGTCTCATCCACATGCCGTCGAACGAATCCTGAGATATTTAAAAACAACTCCTGATCAAGGGCTGGTATACAAAACCTCGTCTTTTATTCCAACATTGGTTGCGTATTTAGATGCGGATTATGCTGTTTCCTTGGATGATCGGCGGTCTACCAACAGATTTTGTACCTACTTTGGAGGTCACCTTATTATCTGGCGCAGTAAGAAACGAGCTGTGGTTGCTCGATCTTCGGCTGAAGCTGAATACCGTTCAATGACGTCCGTTGTATCCAAGATTACATGGCTTGAAAGTCTCCTAGGTGATATGAGAGGGAAACTTTCCTCACCAGCTACCTTACTTCATGACAGTCAAGCTGCTATACACATAGCTAAGAATCTGGTCTTTCACGAAAGATCGAAACACATTGAAGTTGATTGCCACTTTGTTTGGGAGAAAGTTCAAATGAAGAAACTGGAATTGAAACATGTTCCGACGACTGAACAAGTTGCTGATCTTCTCACTAAGGCCATACCGAGTGCTCTATTTTATAAGTTCTTGTCCAAGCTGGATGCCTACGACTTGTACGCTCTAGCTTGCGGGGGAGTGCTAGAAAAGACTATGTAAATGCCCACATATTGACCCATTTAGTTTCTTCTTCTCTACTTGTATTAATCCCACATCTCGTAGATAGATTTTTCTCTCTTCTCTCTTCCTATATATATGTACTCATAAATTGTTTTTACATACTGAAGAAGTATATACAAGATTCCAGCATTCTTCTATAATTGTTAACAAAGGTTAGTTGAAAAGTTGATTTATTTACGGTCACACATTCATATATCTTCTCAGCATTTGGTGATTTGAGTCGGTTCATGCACACTTTGTGGATCTCATTTATAGGTAGTTGAGTGCATTTTTCGATATCTAAAGCACACTCCTAGCCTATGACTCATGTATCAATCATCACCCACTCTTTCTCTTATGACCTATTTCAATGTTGTTATGTCGGACTATGAATGACCGCAGATCCACTGATGGCTTCTATACATCTTTTGATGGTTATCTATTACATGGAAGAGCCAGAATCAACTGGTTGTTGCTGGCTTTACTATCGAGCAGCTCACTGGCTCTATTCCTGAGCTCACTTTGATTAAGTGCCTTTTGATCAACTTTGGTGTATCACTTTCTTCTTCAACTTGCCGTGAAGTGTAGGAAGTCGCTCTAAATATTGTTTCATTTTGTCCTTTTCCTATTTTTCCCATTAATATTGGACCTTCTTTTTATAAATAGGATAGTTTACTCGATCAAATCATTCAATTCCACTTTATTCTACAATATGGACACTAAATTGTGCTTATAAATGCATGAATACATGAATTCTTGTAAATGTTTATATGTGTATTGTTAAAATAACTTGTACAAAAGGCCCATGCAACGACCCATTTAGAGCCCATTTTCATCCTTAGCGATTAGTCTCATATCTTAAAATGGAGTTTATGCTTCACTCTCTCTTCTTATATATTTATATAAATTCTTGTAAACAAACATCTTAGGGAACTCTTCTCTCATGGTTTGCTCGAGCTCCCATGAAAGTTTCTCGCGATCACAATTGTCCCAGCAAACTTTAACCATCCCGATCGCCTTGTTCCGTAACTGTTTCACCTCCGTGTCTTCAATATGAATGAGCTTTGTTGAAACCAAAACTTGGTCTCAACGAGAGTTTGGACCCAAGGGGGTAGCTTGCACTTACTTCTCTCAAACTTACGTTCCTGACCAGTCACTCGGAACTTGAAAACTGACCCTAGGCTGCAGCTTGGAGGTCCCACCACATACCCGGAAGATCTTAAGAGCCGATGCTACTGACTGGGTCTTCTGTGATTGAGCCCTTGCTCTCGTTCCTCTCTCCTCCGGGCGACCTCCCTTCGTAACCGCACAACCTGCAGACTCTTTCCTAGACTGCGAGGTCTCCCTTCTATCTTAACCTCCCCAATCGTGTGGACCTCCTGGTTTCTTATAACCACTGGCCTCGCCGCTGTTTCCTGCCTTTTTATGCGCCCTCAGTAGTTTTCTTAGTTATTAAAGGCGCAAGACGCACCATGCTAGATCGACAAACACACAATATCATTGTTAGAGGGTGAATGTCTAACGGGCTCTACGCTCTAAACATTTCCCCCACTGCTATCTCCTCTATTACTTCTGTTGATGGACATCAGTGTCTTGGGCACGCCCCTCTCCCGATTCTTAATAAATCTCTTCCCAATTTGTCACTCACCGACTTCACCTGTGAGCTTTGCATCTACGACAACAACATCATTCTTCTTTTTCCCCTCATTTTACTCGGAGCATTGCTTCTTTTGTTTTTGCTCATTCTGATATTTGAGAACTTATAAAGCAACAAGTGTTTATGATTATCGTTATTTTCTTACATTTATTGATGATTACTCTTGCATGACCTGTTTGTATTTTTTTCACAATCGCTCTGACCTACATCGTGTGTTTTGTGCCTTTATCACCGAGACGCGTACACAGTTTTCCACCTCTATTAAAGTCCTTCGAATTGATAATGCACGTGAGTATACGACTCTTGGGTTTCAAAATATCTGTACTGAGTTCGGTATCATCAATCAAACTTTTTGTGCTTACACACTCCAACAAAATGAGGTGACTGAGTGCAAGAACCATCACCTACTTGAAATTGCTCGCTCACTTATGTTTCAAATACAGGTTCCCAAGCTTTATTAGTATTTTACGGTCTCTATTGTCTGTTATCTCATCAATCACATGCCTTCAACTCTTAATTATGCGACGTCCTTTGGTCTTCACTTCCCATCCACACTGCCCTTTACTGTGACTCATAGCGTCTTTGGCTTCTTATGCTATTTTCACTGGTATGGGCCTTTGGCCCCTCCACGGACAAGCTTGCTCCCCGCGCTACCAAATATATTTTTGTTGCATATTCTCGGACTCAGAAAGATTATGTCTGTTATTCTCCCACCGATCACAAGTTAATCGTGTCTGTAGGTGTGACCTTTCTCAAAGACCAACAATTTCGCTCCTTGCCAACTGCTTCAACAACTCCAACACTACTACGTCCTATCGTTTTGGTCACCTCTACCTTTCCTCTTCTCCCCACACCAACAAACATACCCTCCAACCTGCCTCCTCTTCGTGTGCACACTCAACGTATTTCACATTCAAATGCTCTGTGACAGTTAACCTCTGCTGCTGATGCTCCGTGGTCTGCTGATCCAGCAATGGCCTCAACCACTCACCCTTTGTATAACTATGTTTCATTGCGTCCACTCTCTCTGGTGCTTCACCAATTTGCGACTTATTTGCCGTCTATTTCCACCCCTACTTTTCTGGACGAGGCTCTTCAGCATCCAGGGTGATAGACCGTTATGGATGAGAAAATAACTGCTCTCTGGGCAAACCAAACTTAGGACCTTGCCCTTCTTCCTTCTGGCCAGCCATGCGTGGGTTGTAAGTGGGTATTCACCATCAAACATGGTCGAGATGAGACAGTTGAACGACAAAAGCTTGTCTTATGGCCCGTTGATTTACTCAGAAACACAACCTTGATTACGATGACACTTTTTCACATGTTGCAAAATGTTTTTTAGAATGGAGATCTCGTTGAGACAACCTCCCAGTTTTGAGTTCACGTGGGATTCTCTTGTGGGTCACCTCAAGAAATCTCTCTATGGTCCCAAATAGTCTCCTTGGGAGTGGTTTGACATGTTTAGTCGTGTTGTTCGTGATGTTGAGTTTACTTGAAGCTCGACAGACTTCTCTTTATTCACTCGTCACCGCCCGACAGACACAGTGATACTCTTTGTACATGTAATGTATTTTGATAACGGACAATGATCTCAAACTGTGTTGTCAAGGCGCGAGCCTGAGGCGCCGGGCGCACCGGGCGCAGCCCGCCGCGCCTCAGCATGGCTGAGGCGGGCGATGTGCCCCAGGCGCACCCAGGCGCGCGCCTTACAGGCTCCCAGGCGCACCTAGGCCTTTCAAGATGTTTTTTTCAACTTTTGTTTTGGGAGATGAGCAAAATTATTATCTTAGACTCACCCAAGACACCCATAGACACACTTGGGGGCCCAATTCGCTGAAAATCAGCGAATTGAGCTCCCAATTCACTCAATTTCAGCGAATTGGGCGTTCAATTCGCACAATTTCTTTTTTTCTCCCAATTTTGCGCCTCACGTGCCTCAAGCGCACGCCTGCGCCTTGCGCCTAGGCTCCAGGGCCCCTTTGCGCCTCGGTGCGCCTTGCGCCTTTAACAACATAGATCTCAAAGACATACACATAATCAAGAGGTACTTGACACCCGCATTTCAGATCAAAGATTTGAGAAATCTTTGATACTTTCTCGTGATTGAAGTAGCTCGTCGTCCTGATGAATGTGTCCTATCTCAACGGAAGTACTGTCTTGATCTTCTTCATGACGCTGGCGATTCTGGATGCAAGCCCTCCGACACACTTATGCATGTCAACCGCAAGCTTTGCGTACACAACTCTGACTCTTATATGCTCTTTCCTAACCCAGAGTTCCATCGTCATCTTGTGGGCAAGCTAATCTATCTTACGGTTACAAGACCGGATATATCATTTGTTGTTGGGGTTGTCAGTCGTTTTATGCATGCTCTACGGATCTCTCACCTCTAGTGAATTAAGCGCATCCTTCGATATCTAAGACTACTCTTGGATAAGGGCTTACGTATAAGCCCTCTTCCTTATCTCTTATTACGTATTCTGATGTTGATTATGTTGGCTCTCTGATGATCGTCGATCCACAAGTGGATACTACACATATTTTAGTAGACATCTTGCCACTTAGTGAAGCAAGAAGCAATTCGTGGTTGCACACTCATCTGCAAAAGCTGAGTTTTGTTCAATGACCTGTGTCGTTTTTGAACTTACATGGTTGGAAAGCCTTCTAAGAGACCTGAGTGTTAAATTCTCCTCTCCAGCCACTCTGTTTTGTGATAGTCAAATTGCTATCCATATTGTTAAGAATTCAGTTTTTCATGAATGAATCAAGCACATTGAGGTCAATTGTCACTTTATTTGGGAAAAGCTTCAACTAACAAACTGGACTTAAGACATCTCCGATCCACAAGTGGATACTGCACATATTTTGGTGGACACATTGTCACCTGACGAAGCAAGAAGCAATTCAAGGTTGCACGCTCATCTTCAAAAGCTGAGCATCGTTCAATGACCTCTGTCGTTTCTGAACTTACGTGATTTGGAAGCCTTCTGAGAGACCTGAATGTTAAACTCTTCTCTCCAGCCACTCTGTTTTGTGATAGTCAAATTGCTCTCCATATTGCTAAAAATCCAGTATTTCATGAATGAATCAAGTACATCGAGGTCAATTGTCACTTTATTGTGAAAAAACTAATAAAAAATGGACTTAAGACGTGTTCCTACTGCTGATCAAATTATTGATGTTTTTATCAAGACCTTACCACGCCCACTATATCACCAGTTCTTGTTCAAGTTTGATTCCTACGACTTGTATGCTTCAGCTTGTGGGGGGAGTGTTAGAATAACTTGTACAAAAGGCCCATGCAATGACCCATTTAGAGCTCAATTTCATTCTTAGGGATTAATCTCACATTTTAGAATAGAGTTTAGGCTTCACTCTCTCTTTTTATATATTTGTACAAATACTTGTGTTTCTCTCTTTTTATATATTTGTACAAATACTTGTGTTGTATAAGACTTTTATGTGGTATTAAATTACATATTGATTTTGTTTTTCCACATTTGTTTATTTCTACACGTATCACATTTGTGTATTAAATTACATACTCATGTGGATAGATGTGAATGTGTGGAGACATGTAATATTATCTAATTTACATAATTCTTTGAATTAGGGTTCATGTTCAAAAAGCTTTTGCACGGCTCAGTAAGTAAACAAGTTGAACACAAACATAACGTTTTGCTCATGTGCTCAAGATGCTGAGCCAGACAATTGTGTTTTTTGCAGCTATAGAACAAAATTATCCTCTTAGTTTTGCCATGTAAATTGTCATGCAACATTATTTGATATTTTTTCGTGATTTAAGTAATTACCACTAAAATCTTGTGTTTGTAAATCTACCATCAAAGCTACTATTATACCAATATATTTTTCAGAAGACAACAAAATGATCCATTTTGGTTACTTCTAACATAAATCTCTCTCCTATGGAATCGAGTGATTAGTACAAATGCAGGAGGCAAAGTAATGGCAGGAATTGTTTAAGATATAAATTTTGTTGTATATGGTTTATAAGCAATTATTATAGTTTAGATGCTATATATAGATGTATGTAATATATTTTTTTATAAATTATTCTGTATATGCACCGGTGATGGTTACTTTTTTCCTTGATTTTTGATGCTGATTATCAGAAATACTTCAGCTTGAGTCATGCATCAGAAATCCCAAACCTCGTTGGCACAGTTGAGGTTCCTGAAGTTCCATTCTCCAGCATTTCTGTTCTAAAGAAATATGGCGAGGAAGACATGAGTTACAAGATATTCTCCCGTGCACCAATGCATGATAGTTTGCTTGATGAAATCTTTAGGTAACTTAACCTAACCTGTTCCCAATCCACTAACTACTTGTAAGTGCTCAATATAGTGTTGGGTTTTGGTTAAACTTGACTTGAGTCAAGACCAAGGCTCGGTTTGGCACGGCGGTGGTGGTCGAGAACGTGGTGGTTATGAACCGTCGTTCGTGAATGCCGGACCTCACCGGAGGAACTTCATTCAATTCTATGTTCAAAACTAGTTAGCTTTTTTTTATGACGGTCATGACCGTTGTCATGCCAAACATGCATTCTTTGACGGAGTTTTTGTAAAACCCCCCTCCCGGAACACAAAACACGGCTGATGAGAGTCTTATGCCCAGAACAACCGTCTTGCGGTAGCGTCAGCACTTGGACTAATCTATACTACAAGACGCCTATTCTGCCGACTAAATACCAATCACCGCATTGCCAACTCATCAATAAAAGATAACTAAGTCCATGATCCACAATTAAGCATAAATAGTCCACAATACATATAAATAGGTAAGAAAGGAAGCTACAGAAGCTCCTGCAAATATCAGAGTACAAAATTGCCACTAGGGTTACGTCTCAACACTCTCACTCACATCAATCACTGAAGGTAACGATGACATCATAGCCTCAGGTCTTGTCCCCTGGCCTGGCTGCCCTCCTGCACGGGGTGCTCCTGCTATTGCCCCAGCGCGGTGTGCTCCTAAAAATAATAGTGTAGCATCGTTAGTCATAAAGACTAAGTGACTTCACATTCTCTCCCCCGATGACTCTTAGGCACCGGGCGAACGGAGGGAAAAAGGAGATACAATATACATAGTAATATATATAACAAAAAAGGTGACATGATGGTATTTCTTAAACTAGCTGTTATTATATCAATAGTTTAGTAAGTAGGTAGGTAATCAACTCGTGTAAAGAAGCACAACTATAACTAGCAATGTTGTAAGCAACAAGTAAAGTACTGAATTGAACTTAACTTATAAAAATACCCATACAGATTTATTAGTTAAGTATCTGGTAAACTAGAAAGTAACTCATCATATAAGAAAGCTCATACTAATTTATATGATGAGAGTCTTATGCGGTGCGATGCAATGTAATGCAATGAATGTATGATGACTCACCCATGCAACTCATGCACTCCAACCTTTTATGTCGACATAGACCTTAGTTCCCAATTTTTGAGGGTAGCTAACCACTCAGGCGCCTCCCGTCGTGGCCAGACGATGACAGTGGAACAGACTTCTCTACTACTAGGTGAGTATGCACACTATCAGACCGAGACCTCACGTACGCCTCGATGCTAAGAACCAAACAACGGAGTCCCTGCGTACTACAACATCCTTGTCTTTGGCAAGTAAGCACCAAGGAGCCCAACCCAACTGGCCTAAACGACATGGAAGGGGCCTTTGAGAAGTAAATACCAAAGAGCCCAGCCAAACCGGCCCAAATGGCACAAAAGGGGTCTTTGGAAAGTAAGCACCAAAGAGCCCAATTCAACCGACCAGAGTCTATCCGCCAACTTCCGTCGGTGTGACGATCGACAAGCCCATAGACCCTCCACAAGTAATCCTCACCCCAGGATCAACATTCAACCGTGTATAAACCATACTCAACCATGTAATTCCCACGATCCACCGTGCTAACAAGCACCCAAGGACTTCAATCGAGTCCTTACACAAGTCATTATTTATAAGTTAAGCCTGTGCTATTTAGCACCCAAGAGCCACCAACGGATCCTTAACATAACACCCTAGGATATCATCACATCCTATAATCTACACAAAGCTATCACTGCTACCCGTACTGAGTTGACGTATCTCTAGTGCAGTGTAAGGGGTAAGTTAGGGAATTACTCTCTATGATCCTATATGACTACTTGTGTATTAGTGACATGTCTAAGTTCACTTACAATGTTTGCTTAACTACACTATAGCCGGTCCCACCTCATGCTAGAGTCACAACATGCCTTGAATATTTCGCGAGCAATAGTTAATCACATTATAAGCATCATGATAAACCAAGTTAAGCATAACATTTATAACAAAATATTTAATTGAGGAGTTATTTCAAAACCAAATCCTCTGAAAATTCTACCATACATCACATATAATATTTTGATTGTTTACACCAAATTTCATCTTCATCAGATTTCACAATAACTATTTATGCCATGATAAATTTATATGGTATGATTGATAAAATCTCAACAAATATATATCCAATTTTTTTGAAACTTGACAGTGGTGATCACAATATTCTCAAACATAAAACTTCCAAATTTCATGAACTTCTGACTAATTAAATGAGAGGAATCATTAAAACACCAAAACATTGTACGTGAGCGTCGCAATTTACTAAAACGAGGTTTTTGGGGGCTATAGTCCACCAAAATTAATATTTCACCCCATTTTGGAAAGGTCTCTCCAAGGCCTACAACTTTCATGCGGAGCCCGAGGTCCAGGTCTAAGTGTATCATGCCTAAAATCGGGGTTGAACCCGACTGTGCAAAACTGGACATAATCTGTCCGGTTCTTAAAACATAATTTTTTTCGGGACAACATTTTTGAATTGAGTTATAGGGGGCTACAGGACCCCCGAAAAATGTACAATCACTCTACAGAAAGGTTTTTACAAGAGCTACAACTTTCGTGTTAAGCCCGAGACCTAAATCTGGCTGGAACATGCCTAAAATGTGGTTTGAAGCCAGCCGCGCATATAAAACAGATTCTGTTCATAAATAAACAACATACTTTGCACAAATCTTGAAGCAGATCAAATGGAGGCTGTTCATCTTTTTCCTCCAGCCGACGTACGATAAGTCCAACCTTCTCTCCTCCAATACACCCTCTCTAGACCACCAATCTTCACTTCCTAGACCTGATTTCTTCAGCAAATCCTTCAACTTTTGTAGAGAGTTAAGGGAGAAGACAGAGAACTAAGTGAGGGAGAGGAGAATGCTTTATAAAGAACACCCACGTATGGCTGTCCATTAATGGGGAGTTATTTCCCCATGCCTTGACTAGTCAACATATGCCACATGTCCATTTTCTATTGGACATTTGGGCGGTTTCCTCTCTTGAAAAAATGCCTAAAATTAATTCTGGGACGTTAGGGGTCATGCCGCTTCGTTTCCAACGATTTTGTAATTTTTCGCAAGGTACACGCCCCTAGGTCACGCCTGTGGCCTCGGGCGTGTCAGGCAATTCCGCCTTCCAGGCATCACGTACCATCACCTACTGTTACGACGTCAATTTACTAAGTCACGCCTGTGACTTGGATGAAGACACATCTGTGTTCTTCATGCAACCGACATTTCTTGCAGTCAATGCAGTCGATATTTTATCAAGTCAATATTACTAGGTCACGTCTGTGACCTATGCGAAGTCATGCCCGTGACTTGGATGAAGTCACGTCCGTGTACTTAATACAACTTACACTTCTTACATTCGATGCAACCAATATTACTAGGTCACACCCGTGACCGATATGAAGTCATACCCGTGAACTTCATGCAACTGACATTTCTTGCAGTCGATATTTTTTCAAGCCGATATTACTGGTCATGCCCGTGACTGATGTGAAGTCACCCCCGTGAACTTCATGCAACCGACATTTGTTACAGTCGATGCAGTCGATATTTCATCAAGCCGAATTACTAGGTCACGCCCGTGACCTATGTGAAGTCACGCCCGTGAACATCATGCAACCGGCATTTCTTGCAGTTGATGCAGTCAATATTTCATCAAACCGATATTACCAGGTCACACCCGTGACTTGTGTGAAGTCACGACGGTGACTCGAAGTCATGCCCGTGACCCGAAGTCATGCCCGTGACTTGGACTTTTCTTCATTCAAATTTTCCCGTTTCCTCTATTCAATCTTCTTGACCCCATCTTAACCACCTCAAAGTCCTAAGGCTACTCAGTCCGAGTCAACTCATAGTTGACACTGGACGGGTCTAGCTCAAAATGGGACTTACAGTTTTTTCCAACTCACCGTAGCAAAAACGCCACGCCAAACAGTGCCTGAATCTGATTAAGTTAGATCATATGATCGGAAGAAAATACCCTACAAATTCATCTCAATACATATAGACACTTCTATGCTATATATGTATTAAGAAGTCTTGTTATGAGATCAGGAAATAATCTTAATCAGATCATTTTTTAGGCAGAATCTAAAATTTGATGTTGTTTCGAGATCGAATCCAATGAGTTTGAGCCAGTCCAGATTGTATTGAAATATGAATATGGAACATAATGTGTTTGGAACAATCTTAAACAGCACAAGGAAGGAGACAGTGAGGATAGACTGGGCTGCATACCCACACTTTGAAGCACCAGAAACATTTTCTCCCATCATACTGGATGGAAAGCACCTGTACTACATAAACTCATTCGAGAATGCCGCGAGCACCATCGAGACCGGCGCTGTTGCGGCCGAGAATGTTGCGCGGCTGATCGTCTCCAGGCTGTCCGGCGAACATCGGAATTCGCCCGCCAAAACAATTCGCTCCAAAGACCGAGATTTGCCGCACCTTGAATTATGAAGAGGACGGGCATCCCGCCCGCAGTATGCTATCTTTGGTCCTGTTTGGGGGGAATTATTTTCACCGGTTAAGCAGTTATGACCGCATGAACCGGACCTTAATTAAGTCCCGATTCATGCGGTCATAACCGGTTTGACCGGTGAAAATAAGTCCCCCCAAATGTATTGCTGAAAAAGCAGTTTTGGGCTGCAATCTGAATGTTTCAAACTCAGAGATCCAGATTCTGCTTTTGCCATTTTCAAAATTTCAAAATGTATGAGATAGAAATAATCTTCCAGATGAGATATTAAGGTTTTTTCTGGGGCATGCTGTATGTTATTTTTTGGGCAGAATTATTTTAATATTTAATAGGCCATGATTGCTGTGCTGATTTCATTAAAAATAAGTGGATGACATTATAAAATTCATCCCCTCAGTCCAGTTGCTCTAGAATACTATTATGATTTTTTAATTAAAATAAAATAAACAAATTCATGATAGCTCTCTATTGAGGTATTCTACTATTCTGTGCTAGTCATTTTTATAGGGAATTGTTATGGACAGCAAAATTCTCTATTGCAAATCAAATATCTAATCATTTATTTACATTTAATTTTTTTTATTGAAAGCACTATATTTTTTTAAGATTTTATGTGTATAATAATTTATCTTTTATGTTGAAGATTTCTAAGTAAAGTATACACTTAATAATTAGATTAAGAAAATCTAATACTTTTTTTTTGCTAAGATATAATACTTGTAATTGAAATCATGAATGTTTTCTATTTTTATTTTTATTTTCATTGTTTTTATTGATCTACTCATAACAAAATATACGCTAATAAAAAATTTTGTTCTCTTTAGGGCTTCAGATAGTAAAAACTTATGAATAGACGATTTCACTTTGCGTATAATAATTCTCGCTCTCTTTTAAATAATAAAATAATAATAATAATAATAATACATTAACATTTTATTAAATTATATATACTGCTAGTATTGTGATAATAGATGATTCTTAATTTATATAATATGTTTTTGCTAATCCATGTGTAGGAGTAGCACTCATATATTCTTATAATTAATAAAAAAAAAATTAAAAGGACAATGCATCATCAAGTACACAAGAGGAAGGAAGGCGAGGTACCGTCTATTTCAACATCGAGATAATGAACATGAATCAACACGATAGAGCGACTATTGGGATCGTTGGCACAAATCTACAAACAGTGATCCTCAAGAAAATGCAAAGAGGATACTCGGGGTCTACAAACAGGATCGGAACTTCATCAGTTTTATGTTCAAAGTTAGTTTTGTCTCGGTCAAAAGAAGATATTTATTTAAAAATGATATAAAAATCATCTCTCCTAAGTTTCATAATACTTATATATGTATAAAATATGATGTTCTTCTCTTAGCATTAGCTCACCCAATATTTAAAGAAAGAGAACTTCCACAACCTATGCATTTGAAGGTGGTGACAGAGGAAGTCACATTTCACCTAGGTGATTTCCTATGGAAGTATTCTCGAAAGCTAATGTGATTTCTCGTTATAGAAATTCTTGTGACTAATAGCAAGCTTTATGTCAACGAAATGTTGACTTTGAGATCATTATGACTATTTCTCTGGGACTATACGGAACTAGAATGAAGAAGAAAATAGAAGAGATGGAGGCTGAGTGAAAAGGACGCTTCCTTTGACTAAATCTGAGGAGATCTCCACCGTTTCATTGGACTCTCCAATTTGATCCTACAAATCCTTGCCTTTATTTATTTAAAACATGTTTCTTACTTGTAGAATTAGTTCACCCTTGCATTTGAGGAAGTACTTTTAGGTGATTTTATGTATTTTCCTTGTATTTTGTCATACTGATTATTAAATCCTGAATCATAATGAAAAACACCAAAAGTTGCTTCTACACAAGTTCTTTATCATTTTTGTCCGCGCGTTCATTGTTCAATTCCGTGTGCACGCGGAAAATTGATAGGCGGTTTTATGTATTAGGTAAGATTATTTGGTGTTGTTCTGTATTGAACATATCTTTTTTTTTTGCATTTCTATGCATTTGGGGAAGATTGCTAGGTGATTTTATGTATTAGTTTAGTATTTATTTTTTACTTTGGGCTGTAGAAGGTACTGATCTAGTTTATTTATATAGATTCTGCATTCCTCCATGCACTTAGAGTCAATTGGTTTTAAGTTGGAAGCTTAAATTCTAACACTATATTTCTTTCAACACGAAGTAGCGTGGAGCGAATTGAATCTTACCTAATGATCACCCGCCACTTGGTCCCGAAGTTTAATTTCTTTTTATTTTGGGTTATTTATCGAGACCTCCCCTTGAGGTTTGCGTAATTACTACAACTAACACTCCTTAACTTTCAAAATTACAATTACATGCCCTCAATGTCTACATTTCATAACATCCAAGCACAGAAGTACCCCCTAAATTGGAGTAAATCTTCAGGGATCTTTTTGCGCATGGATATTATAAAATGCAAACATTCAGTTGAAAATGGTGGTGAAAGTTGATAACTATGCGGACAGGACTGGTGGTCATCCAGGTCGGCAGAGCTGCTGCAGACAGCTTGTTCTTTGGCGGCCTGGACGATCTGTACTATGCGAACAGAGGATGCTTATGTAGCATTGGATCCTAAAAGGTAACCAGGCGGATAGCTTCTCTATCCCTTGTACTGGAGCTTGGCAGATGCCTTGGTCTTGCACACATTTCAGTTAGGTGCTAGAGTTTGCCAGGGCAGGCAGACTGGATCACACTAAGCTTGGTTGGTTCTGAACCAAGTCTAGGTTTGGCTCAGTTTTTGCTGGCTGAGCTCTAGGTGAATGCAGACTGGAGTTGCGTCCGCATTTGATTATATTATGCGGACTATTGTAAGCGGATAAGGTGTTGCTGTAGAGTCTGTGGGTTGTTGTTTAAGTCCTGGTTGGCAGTTTTGCTTGGTGATGCTTAAGCAGTTGCATGTGTATCCGTGGCTTTCAATTATTTCTACTAGTGACCACACTCCTCATCGTGTCTATAAATAGGACCTCCTGTCACATCAATTGTAGAACAAAAAGGCAAAGTATGCGCATAGCAACAGACAGTGCAACAGCGACCAGGCGGTCTTCTCTTTGACAACTGTTTCCCGGTTCATTTATCATTCAGCATCAGAGCTTGTGCGGTCTGGCGGCTAACGGCTTGCATCGGCAGCTAGAGCTCACGGGCAGTCCGCAACTCCATTAGCAGTAGAACCGGATGCTACTTGTTCAGTCTGATTTGTCTTGAATCAATCATGTCTTATATGTCTCGCCTTGTAAGAAGGCTGCTGTTATCAATAAAAACTCTTGTTGCAACCTTTTAGTTGAGATAAAGTTGAGGGGTAATTGTAATTTCGAAAGTTAGAGAGGTACAAGCTGTAATTTCACAAATTACCCCCTTTTATTTTTCTTCAATTTAGGGTTCTCCACAGTGCTGGTGAATATTTTTATATTATATTGTACAGTTTTGCTATGCAGTTAAATTATTTCTACTAGAGTAGAACAAAAAGCAGAGTATATACTTGAAATAAACTTATACAAATTACACTGCATCTTCTTGTGCAGTAAAGTTGGCCCAACAATGGAAGTGCTGAGACATGACATTTTGAAGTAAATTAGCTTTTTCTTTCTTTCCTGGAGATAATTAGCATTGGAAGGAGCACAACTAGATGATTGAGCTTCATTTTCAAACTATACACACACACACACACACATGCATATATGTTCATAGTTACCCCCCTATACCTAACTATAAGATATTTATGAAAAGAAACAAAATTTAAGCAGTGCAGCAATAACTTTGTGAAGCAACACTGTTATTATACACTTAGGCTCCATTTGGGGGGACTTATTTTCACCGGTCAAGCGGTTACGACCGCATGAACCGGACCTTAACCGCATGAACCGATCGTAACTGCTTGACCGGTGAAAATAAGTCCCCCCACACGGAGCCTTAAGCAGTAATTATCATCATAGAGTATAATCCACTGCGCTATTCTATCTCCGATCATAACAAGGTTGGTTCATCCCTTTCAAAAATCACTTTTTTATAATTTTTTCTTTGTTCAACTTAAGCCCCCAAAACATAGTTTTTTCTTAATTAACCGTTTGGTTCATTAATCTTTATTTTTTTCACGGTTTCGCGGGTGAGTGTTGTTTGAAAAATTTATCCAATGTTCCAAAACAAATCTTTGTTTGTGAGTTTTTTTAAAAAGGTTGGTTCATCCCTTTCAAAAATAAAGCCCCAAAACATTTTTTCTTATAATTGGAAAAAATCAAAAAAGAGTTTTTTTAAAAGAAAAAATAATTATAATTGTCCTTGACATTAAATTTAATTAAATGGACTGAAGGAAGTACAAAAAAAGGAAAGTTTTGCACCAAACAGATAGCTTTGAAGCTCATTCCAGACAGAAACATTCATCTGCCTTCTTATGAGCAGAGGACAGGATCCTGGAATTTTTAAAGAAGATATCAGAAAACTTTTTTGTCTTCTTCAGCCATTCATTCATCAGATTTATGCTCAGCTGGTAGGTTTATACATTCATACATACATGCATACATATACATGTGTATATATAAGTTTAGTAAATTACATGTTGCACCTCTCTTACTTTTGAAATTACAAAAAACTCCCGTGAAAGTTTACATTTCATAACATTCATCCAAAAAAGTTTTCTGATACCCCCTAAGATTTACTCTTAGGGGGTATTTTTGAGCATGAATGTTATGAAATGTAAGCTTACATGAGAGATTTTTGTAATTTCAAAAATAAGAGGAGTGCAACCTATAATTACGCTAACGTCCAAGGGACGTTTTGGTCATTATTATATATATATAATATATGACCCACAAGAAGATATTAAATATTGATATTTGAATGTATTACTATCATCTGCAGATATTAAATATTATGTGTATGTATGTATGTATGTATGTATATGTATGTATGTATGTATGTATATATTACTAGTATATATTGCCAAACACCTTAGTCATGTATACAAATAAAACATTCTGAAAATAATAATAAATATTATGAAATGTAAATGATGTGAATCACTTACAAGTAATTGTGGGGTTGGTAATGGAAGCATATGCTGAATCATGGATGTTGAATATCTAGACAAGCATTCATATGATTTCGTCTCCTTTCTGTCACGACGTCAAACCCTTTCTTCCCTCGACCTTATTTACTAAATTTCGATCTACACTACGCTTGACTCAACATCATTATGAACTTAAATTTGAATCATTCAAGTAAAGGCTATGTTTGTTTGTGCATTTTTTGCTCCATATCTATTAGGGGTAAACACCAACGTTAAAAAAATTGTTTGGTATCTCTCAAATTTTCACCGTCACCGCTCCAAAACGTCTTTTTTTAGTTTTTTTTGAGACTGGCTATCTCCCTCCATTACCAACGCTCTCATTAATTTGGAAGGCCACTTTCATTCCCATTCCACTTTTTATTTCCTCTTCCATCTCCTTCAAAAAAGAATCTATTGAAGATCATGAAGTCATAAAACATACTCTCAACATTTTAAAGGATCAAATCCACCTTAAACCATAATGACACATTTGTTTGGAAAAAACTGAGATTTCAAAATTAAAATTAAATATCTATTTTGATTGAAAATTGACCTCTAATTTCAATTAAGAATCCCTATTCCGTCGAACCAAAGAAGCCCTAAGAGTCCATTCATTTGGACGAAATCGGCAAGTTGAAATTAGAATTGTAGACCATTTTCAATTGAATTTAACCTCCAATTCAAATTTCGAAGCCTCAATTCCACCCAACTGAAAAGAGCCTAAGGGTCTGTTTGGGGCACGACATTAGCTTTCTGAAATTTACATTGAAGATTACAAATTCAATGTTGGCATTCTGCGCAATAAAACCCACACAAATATTGGCAGAGGCTAAAAACTATGGTTTTGACTTTGACCAAATATCAATATCATCAATTCTTACCTCCACTTTTCACATAATTGAGCAATTTCATCCGCGCACACATTTTTTTGAGATGACAAGCATTTTCACCCAGAAGAGAATTTTTCCCGCTAGGTGAGCAATTTTCACCGGGCACATATTTTCATCTATACACATGCATTTTTGCCCGAATGCATACCTTAAAAATTCATTCAATTTAATGCATTAAGCACAAGCGCACATTTTGAACATCGTAAAATTATAATATATTGTCAATTCCAATACTAATTCCAACTTGCAGTCGAACAACTTTTGTACCTCAATTCCAATTCTACAGTTCAAATTCAATTCTACAACCAAACAACATAATTAGCATTAAACGTAATTAATTCATGCAGATATTGATTTTGATTGACAAGCCAATTTTAAAAAGCCAATAACCACACAACGAATTGAACCTTAACAAATTTAATCCCAATTATCCAAATAATTTGAAAGGTTAGAAAAATGTAACTAAGAAATTACAGTCATCCTCACCCAGTCTGAAGTAAAATAATAATAATAATAATAAACATCATTATCTTAACACAGTTTTAGGACTGTAACCGATTTTGAGATCACCTTTTTTAAAAAAAATTACATCAAGGACACGTGTCACAAAATTATTGGTGATCATCCAATAATTCCCCAAGATAATGAGAGAGTAGGCAGTGGAAACATCCTTCCAGATAAAACTAGTATTCTAACATTTAAAACGCCCATATACTATCAGAAGGAGAAAATCTTATATATATACAGGAGACTAGAGAGAGCATATAAATGATGTGTGTAATTCATCTGCAACTGACATTCTCTGCAAGTTTGCGCACATCAAAAGCCTCGCCTTGATCGCCGGTGAGCGATCTTCTTTCCAAGGAGCAGCGAGTCAGCTGCTTCAGTAACTTCTCCAGGCTAGAGATTTCGCACTCTTTGTTGTTTTTCACGTCGGGATTTGTGGTTAAAACCATGGCATTGACAGCATCGGCGACAAATTCTCGCTGCTGTGGTTCGAGGAGATGAGCTACGCACGACTTCGAAGGATTCTCGTATGCGAGCAGCGCGACGACATCCTGTCAACGGGAGATTTATTTGCGACAATATCAGTTCCGTGATCGATATGAGCGGATCAATACAGAAATGTTGATGAACACAAAATGATGACACTGAAAAAGAAAATGAACCCTTCACGTGCTATTAAAAAAGAGGAGCTTGAGCATAAATGCATCTGATCGTGGTGACTAAGGAAGGAAATACATGCATTTACAGTACATGTTTGCTGACTTTGTACAAAGATATTCCGGCGGCTTGACCCTTGAAGGTTTTGAAGTTCAGTATTGGTTTCTGTTTCAATTAGTTTAAAGAATTTTCATTCAAACACAACCCGTCAGAGCACGGGAAGGAGGCAGGGGCGAGACCCCGTCCTGCTTCTTACATGACCGAGCCATGTTTTGAATAAACTAGGGCAGCCCCACAAAAGCATTCCGGCACGACGAGGGTCTGGGGAAGGGTCGCCTTACCATGCATTTTTGCAAGAGAGGACTCCAACCCGTGACCTCAAGGTCACACGGGGCACCAAGAGCCCTTCACCCCGGCCAACCCGGCCGGTTTCAAAGGGTGGCGTGGGGCCCACCATGGCCGCAGGCAGAGTTAGGGCCGGGGGTTGCGCCAGGCCGCCCAAGCCCGGACCCAGGCACCCCCGCTAGGTTGTTCCCCTTAAGGAACAGGTCGCCGGCGTCCAAAGACCGCCAAGGACCAAGAGATCGGGCGGCGAGCCGCACCCCGGACCCCCGAATTAGGTTTGGAAGTTGGAAAATAGGCATACTAACGGGGTCCATACTTTATGCCTGCAAGAGACTCCCGCCTCGCCAAAAACTTGGACGGGGTCGGGTGACCTCAGCACAACACGGACCAAAGGCTCAGGGGAACAGACAGCGTGGAGGTCCCACCTCACGGAAGGAGGTCTCCCCAGCCAATGCTGATCTAGGGTGCCTTGGAGGATGCTCTCCACTAAGGGGGGAGACACCGGGGGTAAAGGGGTAATCCTCCCCCCGCCAGGGCAAGACGGTAAAAGCTAATATTCTGGCCGGTCCAACGCCAAGGCCAGGCAAATCTCGCCCCGCCAGGCCGCCAAGAGTCTCGTCTCGCCCTGCCAAAGGATCTCCAAAAATCTTACCCGCGGAGGGCCACTGGGGGGAGACATGCCAAGCCAAAATTGGCCACCAAGAGTGTAAAATCTCCAAAAACCTTAAAAACGCGCTTGCCTTGTTTGGGGCCCACTCTTCGCGAATACGGGGTTGTACACAATCCCCGCTCTTTTCGATGTTGGCACAAGCTCGGAAAGAAACATCCAACCCAACGTATTCGCGGAGCGGCCTTTTTAGAGCCGAAAAATACTTGCCCCCGCCCAGGGGGGTCAACCTGTCAAGCCAGCTAATGAGAGCATGAGTGACGAGACCCCCTCCGGGTGAAACGTACTTGGCACCCACGAGAGGCACGCCTGCCCCAACCTCGAGGTGAGACCTACCCCAACCTCCGAGAGATCAACCTGCCCCTCCAGCTAGTGAGAGCCTGACAGCGGAAACCACATCGAGGTGAGACCTACCCCACCCTCCGAGAGATCAACCTGCCCCGCCAGCTAGATGAGAGCCTGGCAGCGGAATCCATCTCGAGGTGAGACCTACCCCACCTTCCGAGAGATCAACCTGCCCCGCCAGCTAGATGAGAGTCTGGCAGCGGAATCCATCTCGAGGTGAGACCTACCCCACCCTCCGAGAGATCAACCTGCCGCGCCAGCTAGATGAGAGCCTGACAGCGGAATCCATCTCGAGGTGAGACCTACCCTACCCTCCGAGCGATCAACCTGCCCCGCCAGCTAGATGAGAGTCTGGCAGCGGAATCTATCTCGAGGTGAGACCTACCCCACCCTCCGAGAAATCAACATGCCCCGCCAGCTAGGTGAGAGTCTGGCAGCGGAATCTATCTCGAGGTGAGACCTACCCCACCCTCCGAAAGATCAACATGCCCTGCCAGCTAGGTGAGAGTCTGGCAGTGGAATCCATCTCGAGGTGAGACCTCTAGCCATCCACAAGAGGTACTACCGGCCCTGCCCAGTTAGTGAGAGCCTGGGCAGCGGGACCGTCTCGGAGCAAAAGGACTAGGCATCTCAATCAAACCTTACCAAATCCTACATCCTCAAACGGAGAAAAATATGAGTTACATGGTCCCCTTACTCAGCTGGTCAGGGTTAACACTTGTTACAAGACAAGAAAAAGGAAAAAACTACCGCAAGGCGAGGCACCCTCAGGGGGCTTGGGCACGATGACCGTCTTCCGCTTCCTTCTCCTCGGGC
The DNA here is from genome assembly GCA_039583875.1 of Platanthera guangdongensis. Lineage (NCBI taxonomy): Eukaryota > Viridiplantae > Streptophyta > Magnoliopsida > Asparagales > Orchidaceae > Platanthera > Platanthera guangdongensis. The sequence continues at coordinate 3,134,060 of CM077152.1, read as the reverse complement.
ACTTCCATCTTGCTCAAGCTCTCCATGACCTTCTCCATCTCCTCTGCCTTGGCCAACCAAGAGATGGTGTTGACGGCCGTGACGTAGCACTGTCTTGCCATCTTGGAGTCTCCCTTGACTCTGACCTGGATCCCTCCGGAGCTGAACTTGAGGCATTGGTGGAAGGAAGATGACATGCAACGGAAGGCGCTGATGAGGGGCCTTCCAAAGATGGCGTTGCAGCTGCTTGGAGCGTCAACAATGACGAACCGGCAGTTCCTTGAAGCCCCTCCCAACTTTACTTGGAGTCCTACTCCACCTTCGACCTCCTTCCTTTCTCCTGAAAATCCGAACAGGGGTCCGTCCGAGGCCAACACCCTCCTTGACTCTACCTTCATCTCGTCAAACGCCTTCTTGAAAACGACGTTGACGGAGCTTCCGTTGTCAACCAAGATTCGGAAGACAGTGTAGCCCTCGATGGCCGTCTGGATGACCAGCGTATCGCAAAACGGATCCTCATGATCCGACAGGTCCTTCACCGAGAAGGTGATCTTCTCTTCCTGGGGCGGTGTCTGGGATGTTGAGGCGACGCTCTGTCGGTACATGACATGGAGGCTTGCCTTCCGAGTGGCCTCGATCCCCACTCCACCATGGATCACCGCTATACCGCCTCGGGGTCCGACATCGACCCGATCCTCACACACATCATCTCCCCCTTCTCTGGGCAGAACCTCTTCAACCCGCACTGGTGGTTGTGGCTGGGCAGGGCCACTCGCCCCCGTCACTTCCAGGAACTCGGGGCAGGTAGCTGTGGCGTGCCCCTCCACCTGGTGGAAGTCACACTACGGTAACTCTACCGTGACCCTTCTCCTTCCCTGGCGGTTCCTCCTCTCCCTTCGACCAATCTCCATCGCTTGCTGTGGTGGGGGTAGGAGCTGCCTTGGGGCTTGCCTCTGGAAGTTGAACCTCCCTTGGCCCCCATGGAAGTTTCCCTCATCTTGGACGTAACCTTTTCCTGGACCCTGAACGGGTCCTCCCTGCTGCCTCCAACCTGGTTCTGGACCTTCCCGAGCTCTCCACTCTTCTCTCCTTCTTCCTTCCTGATGTCTCGAGCCACCTTGCTCCTTTGACTCCATCTCTGTTATCTTTGCCAACTTCCTGACAAATGCCGGGTTGGCCGCCTCCATGGCTATCTCCTCAGCCGCCCTTTCCATCAGCTCTTCAAAAGAAAGGGGGCCTTTCGAGTCAGGCTCATCTTGAAGAACCCCTCGCGCAACCCCACCGTGAACGCCATCTGGAGGGCATACCCTGACATTTCCTGGACCTCCAGGATCTCCTCTTGGAACCTGTCAACGTAACGGGCCAGCGACTCCTCGGCCCCTTGCTTTATCAGGAAGATGGACTCAGGACTCCTCTTCCGCTTCTTGGAGGTGGAGAAGCGAAGCTGAAAGCTCCGGCTCAAGTCCTCGAACCCATAAATCGACCTCGGAGGGAGTTGATGCAACCAGTCCCTTGCCTTCTCCTTCAACGTGATCGCAAAGAGGCGACACTTGAAGACATCCGTCATCGGCCTGATGGAGACGACATCCTCGAACCACTGTAGATGCTGGACGGGGTCATCCTTCCCGGTATAGTAAACCATGTCTGGCTCCCTGAACCCCTCGGGAACGGGAGCTGAGATGATCAGCTCGCTGAAGGGTGACCCCCTAAGGGGTGGTCTCGCCACCTCCACTCGCGCGACCTGCTCGCCTGGGAGGTTGGCACTCGCCGGGCTGGAGAACAACTCCCGGCCGGTGAGGTCTCGCTCGACTCCACCTCCCATCCTCTCCTTCCCTGGCCTTCTTCCCGGTGCACTTCCTTCTCCCCCCGTTGGGGTCATCTCGTCAAGAGGGGGGGGGGGAGCTAGCTCCTGGGGGGTTGGGGTGGAGCTGCCACCCTGAGGAGCAATGTTTCGCAGCATCTCCATGATGCCCTGGATGGAGGCCATGAACTCTTGCCTCCCCACAAAGGGTCCTGAGTTGTGGAGCTCGCCGAGATCATCACTACCTCCCTGACCTCCAGTCATGACACTCTCCCGAGATCTTCTGTGTTGGTCACTCTCCACGCTCACCGCACCAAAGTGTTGAAACCAAAAACTTGGTCTCTCGTGGAGTTCGGGGTCCCTAGAAAGGGGTGACCTCACACCTACTGCACTCAGGGGGATGTCACAGACCAAAGAGTCAGGAAACTAGGAACAGACCCTCGGCTCTAGTGTGGATGACCCACCTCACACCCGGAAGACCTTTGAGGTCTCCCCCTCCCTAGCCAATGCTGAGCTAGGGTGCCTTGGAGGATGAAGAGAGAGTGAAGAAGTGATGCTCTCCAAGGCACCCCTAAGGGTCTATTTATAGTTTTTCCACCCCCATGGGCCAAAATGACCGAAATGCCCCTAGGGCCAAAAGACTTTGGGCCAATAGAAAACAACCACGCCGGGGGGTAAAGGGGTAATTCCCCCCCGAGGGCAAGACGGTAAAAGCAGGGGGGGCAAGGGCGAGACCCTAACCTCTGGCCAGTCTCGCCCCGCCAGGCCGCCAAGCAGGGGAGGGCAGGGGCGAGACCCAGGCCCCCGACCGGTCTCGCCCCGCCAGGCCGCCAGGCCGCCAGGAGTGGCAGGGGCGAGACCCCGGCCCCCGGCCGGTCTCGCCCCGCCAGGCCGCCAGGCAGGAAGGGGAAGGGGCGAGACCTCGGCCCCCGGCCGGTCTCGCCCCGCCAGGCCGCCAGGCAGGAAGGGGCAGGTGCGAGACCCCGGCCCCCGGCCGGTCTCGCCCCGCCAGGCCGCCAGGCAGGAAGGGGCAGGTGCGAGACCCCGGCCCCCGGCCGGTCTCGCCCCGCCAGGCCGCCAAGCAGGAGAGGGCAGGGGCGAGACCCTGGCCCCCGGCGGTCTCGCCCCGCCAGGCCCCCAGGCAGGAAGGGGCAGTCTCGCCCCGCCAGGCCACCAGGCAGGAAGGGGCAGGGGCGAGACCCCGGCCCCCGGCCGGTCTCGCCCCGCCAGGCCGCCAAGCAGGAGAGGGCAGGGGCGAGACCCCGGCCCCCGGCGGTCTCGCCCCGCCAGGCCGCCAAGCAGGAGAGGGCAGGGGCGAGACCCCGGCCCCCGGCCGATCTCGCCCAGCCAGGCCGCCAAGCAGGAGAGGGCAGGGGCGAGACCCCGGCCCCCGACAGGTCCCGCCGCTCCCACCTCGCACTTATCAGGACGGGGCGGGTGCTAGCCAACTTGTCGCACCCGCCCCCCAAAAGAGGGCCACTGGGGGGAAGCAGATTTTTCCTCCCTCTACTAGTATATTTCCAAGGCCAATCCAAAATTAGCCCCCAAGAGTGCAAAATCTCCAAAAAGCTTAAAAACGCGCTTGCCTTGTTTGGGGCCCACTCTTCGCGAATACGGGGTTGTACAATAAAATCTTAGCTCTTAAATTGATCATAGAAAAAAAAACTATTAATGTGATCAGTGTTTATGCGCCACAAGTTGGATTAAGTGAAGCTATTACAGTGCAATTTTGTAAAGACTTAGATGATTTAGTAAGAGAAATCACACAAAGAGAGAAGATTTTCATAGGAGGAGACTTAAATGAACATATAGGGAAGAAAAATGTAGATTACACAGTCATTCATGGAGAATATGGATATGAAGAAAGAAATGAAGAATGACGAACCATTTAAGACTTTGTCGTAGGACATGAGCTAACTGTATCAAATACGCTTTTCATAAAGAGGGAAGAACATTTAATTACGTTTAAAACGGACCAAATAAATAACAAATTGATTTTTTATGACTCGCAAAATGGATAAAATGATTTGTAAGAATTGCAAAGTCATACCAGAAGAAAGTTTGACAAGAAGGACAAATGACATCGTTATTAAGTTGGGTGATCAAGATATTTCCCGTAGTGAGTGTTTTAAATATCTTGGATCAATAGTTCAAAACGACGGAGGTATTGATAAAGATGTGACACATAGAATCCAAGCGGGTTGGTTGAAGTGGAGAGGCGCGTCAGGGATCTTATGTGATCATAAAGTACCACTAAAACTTAAGGGCAAGTTTTACCGTATTGCAATTAGACCCGCGATGTTCTATGGTTCTGAGTGTTGGACAATGAATTGTGTACATGAGCAAAAATGAGAGTTGCGGAGATGAGAATGCTTAGGTGGATGTGTGGACACACGAGATTGGATAAAATTTAAAATGAAAGTATCAGGGATAGGACAGGGGTAGCACCAATTGCAGAGAAAATGCGAGAAGCTCGTCTAAGATGGTTTGGACACGTACAAAGGAGACCATTAGAGGCACCTGTTAGGCGTTATGAGAGTCTAGTCACTAGGCATGTTAAACGAGGGAGGGGTAGACCAATAAAGACTTGGAATGAAACTGTAAGGAAAGACATGATGTACTTAGGCATTAGTGAGATTATGACAAAAGATAGGGCACAATGACGACAAAAGATCTATATAGTCGACCCCACTATAGTGGATAAAGGCTTGAGTGGTGTTGTAATTACTCACCCTTAGAAAATAATAAAAAAGTTGATATTTGCACCAAAAATGAAAAATCGCATAAAAATTTAAACACTTGAGTGATATTCTTGATATGGTTAATATTCCTCTCATACATTAGAAATAAATTTAACTATATATTAATTAAAGTTTAGACAATATGTGGTGTTTATCTGATAATATTAGATGTCCCATCCAGCATGCATTTCAAGAGCAAAATAAATATATAAATTTAAATTAATGAAATCTAGATGAAAATTGAAAATATAGCATGAGAGATGCATATAATATTTTGTCAAACCTTAAAAGGATTATCTGATAATTAAATATCAAGGGGAGGTAGATGACAGCGCAATCGAAGGCATAATGGTCATTTGCAATATTAATTAAAAAATATGTTATAAATCACTCAAATTTTGGTTATTACCTCAAGCAGATTATTTAAAGGATTGACTGAGAAGAACTTGTTCAATTCTGTGCGAGCATAGTTTACAGCCTCCAAAAGGTTTCCTGCCTGTAAAAATAAAAAAAATACTAGCATTTTCAATGAAAACAAGCATACACAAGAATGAAATACAAAAAGTTCATAAGCTAGCAATCCAAAAGATCTTGAATAAGAAAATGTTCATCACACTAGGATGCTCTCTCCTTGTTGGGTCAATCATCTTCTTCTGCCTAACCTACACCTTGAAAGCTAGGGTGGTTACAAAAGGAATGAAGTTCTTGCCAAACTTTTAATGATTGCTACTGCTTTTAATGTTCTTTTTTTTAATTTCTTGGTTCTCTATAGCTATCCCTTCAGCATCCCACTTTCCCAGCAAAGCTCAGTTAGACATTCAAGAACGGAGAGAAAGACTAAACATATTGAAAGATATGGTGAGCGTGGATGCTCTTGCAGTAAGGAAAAGAATGGAGAGAATGCAAGGGAATTTGGAAACATCAGAAAAGACAACGTACTAGAGCCCTCCCAACTGATTGTGCCCCCATAATCGCCCTGTGAACACTGGGTGGACATCACACCCCAAGGATGGAAATCCACGAGCGAGAAAAACTCAGCATCTCAAAAAATGCAATGAGATCTCTTGCAGTAAGGAGCATAGAAGATGCCCCAGGGAGTTTGGAAGCATAAGAAATGAGAACGCACTGGGACCTGCCCAACCAACTTGGCCTTCATAATCTCCATGCGAACACTAAGATAGAGCTAGAGCTCCAAGGAAGGGAATCACTCCCTCTTGTAGGGTGGAAAGAGAACAAATAAGTCAGTGTCTTTGATATTTAAAAAGGGGTACACTGTGAATGAATATAGACCTGAATACTAATAGATTTCAAAAGAGGTAAGGTGTCAATCACCAAAAGCAGCGAGGACTTGGGGAAAGCATTTTTGGTAATTGAGAAATGTCATACAACGTCCTCACGTGTAAATGTAGAAGTGAGAATCATAACTTAAAATGTACTCTAACTTCCTCTTTAAGTGTAGCAAATATTGTGCTACTATAATTTGGAATGTACTCTAACTTCCTCTTTAAGTATAACAAATATTATGATACTATAATTTCTCATATATATTACATGAAAGAATTGGAACAATGACGGCATACCATGACATCTTTCATAACCCAAGAACGTACTGAAATTTCTTCTTAATGTGTAAATGAAATATGGCGTTCCTATCATTTTCTCATGCTACATATGAAAAGAATGAACTGGGAAGACTTTTCATAACAAGGAATGTTCTAAAACTTCCTCTTTAAGCATATATGAAATATTGTAATACAATTATTTCCACCTGTTGAGAACAGAATTGAAGCATCAAGGATAGGGGTGTGCATGAAAAATTGAAACTGACCTGAACCGCCTAAACCAAGCAGACATTTATACTGCTCGGCCTTACAGCTTGGAACCGAGAAAACCGAACCGCCCTAACTTCATTTTATGCCTAAAAGTACTCCCTAGCCATTTACATATGTAAAGAATATTTGGTTATGTTTTATGCACGACTTAAATACACCTAAAAATTGACCTCGAGCCAACGCACACTATTGTACATGTTATCATCTAAATGTTTAATCATTTAATAGCAAGCGTCATCCATTTACCACGAAACATGCACTGTCTAACTTATTAATTTTGAAGGTTTGGTACATCTTATAATAAGATTACATTCCATTTACAAATAAATAATTAAATTTAAAATATAATATATTATTTGTTAGCATTTTATATAATTATTACAAATAAAACATTATATAAAAAACATAAGAAACTATTAATTAGCTTTGAAGTAAAGAGTAAGCCAAAATCGCTCACTCTAGGACTCCTCAGAGGATGATGATGACACCATGTTGATGGCTGATGAAGTTGGTTGGAGATACAACACTTACGAACAACAAAGTGTCGACTAATTCACTGGGCACAACATTTGTCTTCCTTTCAGGATGTATGTGCTTCAACATTAGATATGGAAATGTACAAGAAAGACAAATGGTTTGGGATCCACTGCCAAGATATTCGTCGCCCTATTAGTGGAATGGTGAGTGCATCAAGGAGGCTGTAATGTGAGGACCCAACAGTGAAGACTGAAGACAATGGTGGGAGACCTATATTAGATGTCAATGACAGCTTAGTCATTTGCTTGACAATATCTCCCTTTCAAGAGATATGGGATATACTACTAAGGATGACAACACATCGGTGATGGCAATAGGATTGGAATCTACAATCGAGAAATCAACCATCAATTATAGCAGACGATAGACATATGTCATTGAAGCGCATGATAACAAGTTGATGATGGATGCACAGACGGTCAAGGGTGATAGATGAAGATCCATCATACGAGCTTTGTGTCAACTATTTGAAGAAGGGATAAAATGTATATCCCAATTCGCCTTCAAAAGACCTAAGCATCATAAAGTGCAACGACATGATGATGGACTCACTCATAAGTACTCGACATAAGGTATTAATGGCATAGAGAAATTGGCAGACCAACCTTGCCATGTCAAGAGGGAAACACTTCACAAAAACACATTCATGACTCGTGAGCTTGACGACAACCTCCTAGATCAAATAATAAGCCAACATGATAATTAGCAAGGGCAATTGACAAATCAAGGCAGGGCATTCCCTAACAAAGTGGCTATTTCAGATGCGTACCAGAATGGGAGCTGACAAGAAATTACCTTTTATAAGTCTATCTTCCTTATAAATGATCCATGAAAGACTATAAATAAGGAGGGCCAAACATTGTAAAGGGTGAGGCAGGATTCTGGATAGTCAATTCTTCGTCCAAAAAGATCACATGCTAATGGCAAGCTCTACGACAAGATTTTCATCTTCACCTTCTCCCTAGGGTGGTTTATCCTTGTTGGTTCAATCATCTTAAAACTTGTACTTCAATAGAATGCTTTAGCACAAAGAACAAATTTCTCGCTTGCTGTTTCTCTAATTTTTACTGGCTTTTACAGCATTCTCTAATTCTCAGCTCTCTTGGGATTTTCCTTCAGTATCTCTTGTTCACACTAATAAATAGGCTAGACTTCCACATCAAAAGAGTGATTAACAACAACAAACATTTTATAGATGGAGGACCAAAATTTAGAACAAATGAGCATTCAATTAGGAGAATTCGATACTCTAATCCTACCATATCTAGATTACAACATTTCAAATGAGCAAATGTTTGCATTCCAGAAATATCTAGTCTAAGAAAGGAAAGCTGTAATTCTAGATTACATGTCAAATTTCTGATAAAAAAAGTGCTTTGCTGACATGTTAAGCATTCCAAAACATTATAGCATATAAATGTCACATATATACAAACCTCCAAAAAACCTGAATATGGAAATTAAGTTCATCATTACCATCAATAGCCTTATCATAACTAGTTGGAGGGTGAGTTTTACAAAGCCTCAGTTTACATTTGTTCTTGTCAGAGTCCTTCCTGAAATCTTAAACCTAAATACATATATCATTTTTCCTTGCACATTATCCCAAGACAACACATTTACACACAATCCTTAGAAACTATTTATTTACTCATCTAATTGGTACGATTTCTTGTAGAGAAATAATCGCAGAAAAGAACCACAAACGCAAAAAACCAGATTTACAAAGGTCCACCTAAATCTGGGCTATGCCCTGTCTCCCCTCGCCTCTACCACTTGAATTACCAAAGAACAGATGAGTTTACAAGGTTTGACTTGTAAAGTATTAAATTTTAACGTCGCGATCAATTTTAATTTCAGGGTCCAATCGCGAGTAAATTTTATCGAGTCGGCGACCTGTGGAGGTATTAATCTATTTTTTAATTAATTTATTATGCATGATAAACAGATAATAAAGAGTCGCCATGTAATTATTTATAATTTGATTTGGTCGCAATGATTTAAGGTTTCGCGGGAGTTTGCATCGCAAAAAAAATTATATATATTAATCTCTAGAGTCGTCGTGGCAAAGCGGTAATAATAATAAAAAATTTAAAACCCCTTACGGTTACCATAACCGGCCTCCACTCTCGATGCCATTCAATTAAATCCCGCACTCCCCGCAGATGCCCTATTTTTTTCCATTCGGCACCCTCTCTCGCCGTCTCCCGTAACCGTGCACAGTGTAGTAGCCGGAAGCCAGCGTTAACCTGTCCCTCCTTGCCGGAATCCAGCGCCGACCACTCCTCCCACCTCAGCAGCCCTCGTCGGTCTCTTTCCTTCCTTCCAGTGTCGTGGGAGATTCCGTTTCCAACCCTAGGTGACAGTGGAAGGTTCTTATTTCGCCATTTTCGGTTTCGGTGAGTGTGCTTTGCCATTCCTCCTTCTATTCTAGGGTTTTCTTCACTTCTATATTGCGAATATACCCAAATGTTTTTTGATTTCACATTTTAAAGGGGTTGACGCTTCCGTGTGTTAGGGCTTAATCAATCTGTGTGCAAACCTTCGCCTTTAGGTCAAGGTAACGATCTCTCGTATGTCAATCCTTCCGAAACAATTTTGTTTCGCTTATTTTTGCAAGTTCCATAATAACCCTAATTTTTGTGTGGGATCTATTTTTGTAGGGATTCCCACCTAGTTTCAAATCCAGTGAAGTGTTGGTGCTAAAAATCAGAGAAGTTCCGCAATTATCTCTGAATCGAGGTGAGATCTGTCTCCAATTTCTTTCATTCGATGTGATTCTAGCCAGTGAATTGTACCCACTTGGGAATCGATTCTAATTATAAGAATTTTACGAGTTTTATTTTAGAGCAATGTTAAAAGCACATCGGTTTTCGCTATTGACAGCCAAATTATATTAAAACATCAAAATATTTTATTTTCACACCACCATGTTATTGCCACACAAAATATAAAATTTATTATTGATGTAGAAGACAAGAATCTGCGGAATCTGCATTCATCTTTTTCAATTCAGCAAGTTCTTCGAGAGTACGGGATCTCTCCTCCTTTGCCCTCATTAACCCATCGTGAAGCTCGCCCAGTTGCTGTTGCATATCAGAAACTTGTCCCGACCGTTGCTTCTGTTTCATTGGGAGAAATACACAAACTAGGATAGAAGACATAAGGTTTAAAATCATCAAATGCGAAAGAATATAACTCCGATTAGTAGCAATGTGGCACCTCTATAAACGATGGAAGTTTGAAGCGAGGCTTCCGTTCTGAAATCATGAAAGCCATTGAATTTGGAGAATGAGATGAATCCGGACTATGTGGGTTCAGCGATTCCAGGAACTGAAGACGAGATCTACTTTTGCACCTGAGAAAATTCAGCTCTGATATGAAATAAAATCCTTATGAAGATTTGGAATCCTGCTAGCAATCACGAACCAATAGACATTGAAATAATCGAACCCTAACTTTTAATCGAGAAAACCCTAATCCTCTACAAACAGATAGAATGAGGGCATAATAAGGAATCGCAGATCCGGAAGAGGGGTGCGACAAAGATTGATTGGGAGACGTTCCTGAATCAAGATCGACAAAGCTCAATCCGGGAAGAATCCCTTTCGTATTCCAACGTGCCGCATCTTCCATGTTTCAATGCCTACAAGAGCGGAGAGAAAGACGGGTAGTGTAGTTGACGGGGCACGATATTCACGAAGAAGACAACCACAATGTCTACGCGGAAAGAGCGGGGAAGATGCCCATATGAGGTGGACATCGTGCGATGGCAGTTGGATCTTCCGGTGCCGCCGGGAACTCACCGGGGTCCTATTCCTCCGATGAGGCGGTGCTAGCCGGCGTTTTTTCGGAGGTGCTCGCCGGCGTTTTCCTCCAGGAGAGACGATCTCATCCGGCGGGGAAGATTGATACGGGTGCGGCTTGCGTCTCAAGACGATAAGGAAGAGGCGGGGTTTGATGCGGGTGTGCGCTTAAAGCTTCGGGTATTTGAGGTTTTTCATTTTGTAGACTGTTTTTTGGTGTGTCAATAGCCTAATTTGATGTGCTTTTAACATTGCTCTTATTTTAAGGCTTCCCCTAGCATTTAGGAAAGGTGAATTCCATCTCTAATTTGAAAAGTTCGGAATGATCAGCTATTCAGATCTATTGAAAGGAGAGTCATGTCACCTCGCCGCGTTTATGAATGTCGAAATACCGATGTAAGAAATTCGACTCCTTTCAGTTGACATATTATTTTGGATATTTCATGAATTAAAATACGTTAGTACACTTATACGATGATACAAGTTGTTATTGTTCCAAGCTGGCCAATAATAAATAAGATATATATATTAATCGTGTATTAGATCATGTTTAACCTAAAATTATGAACCAGATGTCCATCAAGATAATATAGCAGGACTTTCAATCAGATCACAAAATTAATAGTTTCACACATGAACAAATCAGTTTAAATTGTTAGAGTCATTCGTGTTAAAGTGCAAGATAGAACACATGAAACACTTAAACCTAGTGTATACAAGTTGGACGTTAACCCATGAGTGACGTACTGATCACTAGACCAGTTAACTCCAAAAAAATGGTGAGAGAGGTTCATCCTCATTCTTTTGGTGGAAGCACACCACCGTCCTCATAGGGCCAACAACATACCATACGAGCTTCAGACTTTGGGTTGATTACCATTGATTTTAGATGTAGAACTCCTCAGACAAGAGTCTGTGTTCCTCTCAAAGGACATTCAGTTCAGGGCACCACTAGGTTTGTCACTGAGACTATAGTTTTCAGTTTGTGCACGATCGCCATTAATATTTGTTGGAGCATGCGTTCCGCACTCCTTGGTTTGAAAATAACAAATCCCAAATGTATTTGATCATAGTGTGTTTATGATATGCAGATATAACAGGCACAACACTGATAATTTTGGATGGGCGACGTACATCAATTTTTATAAAGTTGAGCTATCGCAGGCGACAGTTACTACCGCCTCGCGTTAGCGTGATGAAGTCAGCCATGGCGTAAGACACGATTCAGAACGGTTATGACGATGCGCATTATCGGAGATACCGCCTGGTAGGGGTGAGCACAAAAAACCGCAAACCGCAAGAACCGCCCGCACCGTAAAAACCGCACTAAATATTTAACCGCACCGCGTAGTGTACATGCGGTACGGTTTTGAAATTTTGTAAACCGCGTGCGGTGCAGTGCAGTTTTTAAATCTTAAAAACCGCAAACACCGCACCGCACCGATAATTTGGGTATTTGAATTTTTTTTACAATTTTGCAACACTACACTTTCCGCACATATTAAGTATTAAACCCGGCAAAAGTGCAAAACACCACACTTATTAAACAGTTTGAGTGGTCGCACCTATTTACCAATTTACAACCCAAATCCCGCTGAGGCAGAGCCGCAGAGGCACTGACCCGCTCCAGCTCCGCCCGAGCCTACATTTGGCAAAAATTAAAAGATGTTATTTGGCATAGCAGAGCGCAGACTTATTAGGCTATTATTATTAAAATTTCTCAGTTCTCACTTTCTCCGCAGACCGCAGAGCGCTCTGCTTCGTTTTCCCATTTACCCTAGCTCCCTCTCTCTTCTTCTCACTGCTGTCGTCGCCTCCGAAAACTTCATCGTCCGCCGCCGTCGCCTCCAGAAACTAGACCGCCCGTCGTCGTCACCTCCGGAAACTACACTGTCGACAAGCTTCCAGTTCTTCCCACTCTCGATCCATCGACGCAAACAGCTCTAGCTTCCAGTTCGATGACGATCTTCCACTTCGACATCGAGCTTCCACTTTGACGATGAACTTCCAGTTTGAAGGTGAGCTTCCAGATCGATCTTCCCACTCTCAATCCATCGTCTACCGCTTCAACAGGCATTTTGTCACTTTCTCCGTTTCCTTTTCTCAATGACCCCGTTCGTTTGTTGTTTTTTGTTCAAACAGATCTGGTGAAAGGAACCAGATCTCGTTTTCTCTGGTTTTGGTGGGCCAAATGAGCAGTTTGATCCGAGTTTTCGTTGATAGAAACCAAAGCAAGTTGTTTCTCTTCTTTCAAGCTTTGATTGCTAAGTTAGTTATTCAATAATAGATTCCTTTTAGCAGTGGAGTGTACTACTGTGTTGATCTATACCCATGCATTCAAAAAAGAACAACTTCTACCTCAATGAAGTGTCACCCTGAGATGCCTCTTTTAAGTTTGTTGCTTACATTTTTTAATATTGTGTGATGTTTTTGCAAGGAAAAGTAGGGAACAAGAAGATGAGAGGGGATGATTGTTACGGAAATGAGAGCAGAATGAAAAACAAAACATAAAATCAACAATGCCTAAACCGCATCGAAACCGCAACCGCACCGCAAAAAACCGCACCAAACCGAAACCGTACCGCTTAATTTTGGTGCGGTGCGGTTTTGCTTGGGCCAAAACCGCACCCTTGCGGTGTGGTTCCGGTTTGGGTCAAAACCGCACCAAACCACACCGCGCACACCACTACCGCCTGGCGATATCGTGCTATCGCGGCGTGAAAGTCCCACGACCGTACACGATCTCTGGCATCTTGGCGCGGTTAATGCAGAGTGGGACACGTGTCAGCCATTGAGATATCATAGGTGATAACGCGCTGCCGCCGTGCGATAGTGAAAAACTATAAATGGCCTGAACTTCGGGAATTTGATGTTACACACACCTCCAGGAGCCTTGATCATGTGCATCTCCAGCCAGATAACTCTGTGAAACCAAAAAAACTCCTAAGTGTTCGTGAAATCTCAAGAGCGAAGAAGGGATCGTTCGTGCTTCTCATTTTCGGCGATCTTCGCAAGGATTTTTTGACCTCTTCAGCACTCAAGACCCCAGGGAGTTTTTATTCTCAGATTGTTTTTTCTTTTTCTTTGTAATCGGTAGAGAATTCACCGCCTTGTGAGTGATAACTAGGCCCGTGTGTGGTTTAGGGGGAAATAGCCGCTGTTTACAGCGACTAGGTCGTGGTGAGATCTAGGGGAGGTTGGTTGCTGTATCTAGGGAGAGATATGCTTTAGCCGGCCGGTCCTTTGGAGAAAGACCTGTAAATTCAAAAAAGGAGATTTTATTTTTTCATCATAACCTCGATTTCAAGCTTTATTGAAATCTTTTGTTTGTAATTTTTATCACTTATGAAATAAACATGCATTTCACTTTATCATAAATTTCTAAGTGCTTTGTTATAAATATTTGGTTGTGCTTAAATACTCTTACATTCAGTAAAAATTTGGTTAAGTAATTTATTAGGAGAAAAATTATAGTTTGCCCTTATTCACCCCCCTAAAGGCGCCTCAAGATCCAACAATATCAAGATTCAATAAGTTAGTCTTGAAATCTATTGGAACTTTCAACAGACTCATTCCTGAACTTCAGAAAGCATTGACCTGTAGAATTAAGAAAAATGAGATATAACTCATAATAGGTCGATTACATGTCCAGATCATGATTACAAAATGACAAGAATAATAATTAAGCAAAAGAAAAGTTTATTTATAAAGTATTCAATTTTACATAATTTTTATATGCAAAAAAAGTTTATTTATTTTTAGTGTTGCTGGGAGGAGCAGTCTTTCTTACTCTCCAGTAGGCCTGACCTAGTTGAAACTTATTTTTACAGGAATCTCAGCTCAGAGGATTCACTTAAGATAGCGTTGCAATTTTCTCTGTCGTCGGTTCCTTTTAGTTGTACCTCTCTGTTATTGCACTTCTATTTTACTTGCAGACATTATGTATTTATATTTCATTCATATTCTTGATGTACCGGACTATTACAGATTTTCAACATTTCAGTTTTACAGTGTAATTTTGGTTCTAGATGGCTCTGTGAATTCCGATTTTGAGGTACGCTTTTACCCTTAGTTTCATTACTCTTATTCCTCTGTAAATTTTCTTTTAGCACTTTTATTTATGTTTGTTTTATACCGTTACTTAGTTTACTTCTTATTGCGGGCCCGGCCGGACTGCTGATTTGTTGTTAAACTAGGTTGGAGTGTTACATTACTCACAACGAGAACCTCTCACAATCTCTCAAAAAACTCTCCTTCCCCTTACAAGAATGGCGAAATCCCCTTGCTTCCTGCGACTGCTCCCGAGCGACTACTTTCAACCGTAATGCCTTAGAATGAAGTCCTCTGCCACTTTAGGGCAAAAGGGCGAGCAGATCTGGACCCTTAGATCAAGATCCAAAAGGATCTAGCGGCCATGATCACAAATTTAACAAAACAGGGTCAATCAACTACCGCACGACGGTAGAGGTTACCGCGCCGTGGTAGCTCTAACCGACAAATTCTGTCTCGTCGACATCTCTCGTCGGCGCCGCTATGGCTCGACGGTAGAGGTTACCACGTCGCGCTACCTCTCTTCGACATGACTGTTTGGTCTAGACAATACCGCCAGGGGCTCCCGCCCCCGGACCCCCGTTGTCATCAACTTCGAAGATTTTCAAGTGGTTCATACTTCGATTCCCTTAAACTCATGCGGGCTAACCCGGTGTAAGAAACAAGAGAACCAAAAGTATTTACCAACTTCAACATTTCTAACATTCGTCGTACATGCCCAAACAAATTAAATCTATATTTTATTATCTCACCTCATTGTTCTTCTAATATAAACATTACTCAATCTATCTTTCCAACGCATGTCACCCTTAACTCATTCATGTTAGCAATCTCATTTCTACCACACTCAAATTAGATATTAAATTTATTTTATTTTATTATCCAGAACTTAGATCCATAAAACATTATCAACTTAATTGTGATTTCATAAATTAAGCATCATCAATCTAATTGTGATTTCATAAATTAAGCATCATCAATCTAATTGTGATTTCATAAATTTACTTTTAAGTCTCCACGATTATAACATATTACTCCTGAGCCACTTTTTCATCTTGACCACCTAACTTTAAGATTAAACCTCATTTATACCCATCCTTTTCTAAATAAATGATCCAAGATACTTAAACATATCTCATCTAGGTATTTTTTAATCTTCTAATAAAATAGAACTATAATTGTTAATATCACCTCCACTAAAGATTGCATCTCATGTACTTAGACTTTGTTCTACTATTATTTTCTTTTACTAATTTGAATCTCTTTAACTTGTGAATAGTGTCAACATTAATAAAACTTTTCAATTAAATTGGTAGATAACACAAAAATTAGAGCTATCGTATGCAAAAACATGTACTAAGGCACGATTCTTTTGATATAGCAAAAAAAGTATGAACTGAATGTTAATCTTTGATATAAGCATGTTGTAATAAAAAATTCTCTGGTCACACTGCAATTATTTCTAACTGTAGAAAACAAAGGGCGAACCTTGTATATACTTCTTTCATATCACAAATACAAGAGAGAGTACAAATATATAGGAGGAGGGAGGAAGAATCCTATACAATAGATGTGGGACTAAAGGAGAAGGAAGAAAGGGGCCTATAAATGAGCCTTTACATCATTTATCCTTATGTCTTCTAACACTCCCCCACAAGTTGGAGCATACAAGTCGTAGGCACCAAGCTTGGACAAGAACTGGTAATACAAATTTCGAGGTAATGCCTTGGTAAGGATGCCAGCAATTTGCCCAGACGCATGAACATGTTCAAGCTTTAGCACCATTGATTGAAACTTTTCCCGAACAAAGTGACAATCAACCTTAATATGTTTAGTCCGCTCATGGAACACAGGATTCTTCGCAATATGTATTGCAGCTTGACTGTCACGAAACAACGTTGATGGTGAGGGCAACCTAACTCCCAAATCCATTAGAAGACTTTCCAGCCAGGTTAGTTCTGATGTAATAGCTGCCATCGCATGGTACTCAGCCTCAGCAGACGAGCGAGCAACCACCGTCTGCTTCTTACTCCGCCATGTGATAAGATTTCCTCCAAAGTACAAAAACCAGTAGTAGAACGTCGATCATCCAACGAGCCCGCATAATCCGCATCAGAGTATGCAATAAGAGAAAGGGAGGAAGATGACTTATACACAAGTCCTTGTCCAGGGGCAGTCTTCAGATATCTGAAAATCCGTTCCACTGCCTGAAGGTGAGAAACCCGTGCGGTATGCATAAACCGACTAACCACTCCAACCACAAATGATATATCTGGTCTCGTAACGGTTAGGTATATCAATTTTCCAACAAAACGACGATAATATTCCGGATTTGGAAGTAGAGAGTCAGCCTCAGATCCCAAGAGACCAGCATCTTTCAGAAGATCAATGGACTACTTACGCTGGGATAAGACAAGGCCATCAGGTCGCCGTGCTACCTCTAGTCCAAGAAAATATCGAAGATTTCCCAAATCTTTAATTTGAAAGATAAAATTTAAATGTTGCATAACATGTTGTATCCCAGCTGAGTCATTACCAGTGATCAGAATATCGTCCACATAAACCAGAAGTATTATAGTCCCCGTTGATTGATGACGAGTAAAGAGAGAGGAATCTGCCGAGCTTTGTTTGAAGCCAACCTCACAAACAGCCTTTCTGAATTTGCCAAACCACGCCCGTGGAGACTGTTTGAGCCCATAAATAAATTTGCGAAGTAAATAGACATGAGACTCCCCCGTGGTCTCAAACCTGGGCGGTTGTTGCATGTAGACAGTTTCAAGAAGATCGTCATTCAAAAAGACATTCTTGACATCCAGCTGATGGAGGGGCCAGTGGCGATGAACAGCTAAAGAGAGCAAGACCCGAATCGTATTTAATTTTGCGCCTGGGGAGAACGTTTCCTCATAATCAAGACCGTACTGTTGAGTAAAACTCCGTGCCACAAGCCGAGCCTTTAAGCGATCAACTGTCTCATCCGCGGCATGTTTGATTGTAAAGATCCACTTGCAGCTAACACAACTGTGGCCAGGAGGAGGAGACACAAGATCCCAAATATGATTACCCCACAGAGCAATCATTTCTTCATCCATGGCGGCACGCCATGCCGGATGTTGGAGAGCTTCCTGCACAGAGTTAGGTATAAAGATAGAGAGAGAGAGAGTAAAGGTAAGAAGAGGTGGAGAGAGCCGATGTAGAGAGACATAATTTGCCAATGGATCAGTCATCGAGGAGGATGCCGGATCAACAGGCCGCGAGATCACACTGGTAGAGGGAAGCTGTTGCTGGGCAGCTGGACGTGGAGGACGACGAGTGTAAACTTCAATAATAAGAGGTTTGGAGGGCACTGGTTTGGAGGGTACTGGTGGTGTAGGAATCAGAAGCAGAGGAGTAGGGAGAAGTGGTGGAAGCGGAGACGTTACGGGAATGATGGGTCGAGCTAGCAGAGGAGGAAGAAGGGGATCAGAAGGACTGGCGTGATGTGGTTGGTCTTCATGAAAAGAGACATCAGCAGACACAACCATCTTACTAGTGATAGGATAAAAGCAGACATACCCCTTTTGAGTGCGCGAGTGCCCAACAAATATAACTTTGGTAGCACGAGGGGCTAGCTTGTCATTAGAAGGACCAAGATGGTGGACATAACAGGTACACCCAAAAACACGAGATGTGAGAGAGAAGAGATTCGTGGATGGGTAAATGAGAGTAATGAGTGCCACAAAATTGAGGACAGACGAAGACATGCGATTGATGAGGTGACAAGCAGTAGAGACTGCACAGTTCCAATAGAGGGAAGTAACCTGCATTTGGATCATGAGAGATCTAGGCACATCAAGGAAATGACGATTTTTCCGTTCCGCTATGCCATTTTGTTGAGGGGTGTAGGCACATGAAGTCTGATGTATAATACCGAACTCAGCGCATAGATTGGTGAAGGTGAGACCAGTATATTCTCGAGCATTGTCTGCACGAAGAGTTTTGACACGGGTAGAGAACCGAGTGCGAGTTTCTGTAAGAAATGTACAGAACGTGGTTGGAAGTTCGGTACGATTACAAAGTAAATACAACCAGATAACCTGTGAGTAATCATCAATAAAGGTAACAAAATATCGATACTCAAAAACACTAGAGACCTTATAAGGGCCCCAGATATCAGAATGTTCTAAGGATAAACGAGCATCGCTCCGTATACATGAAGGAGAAAAGGAGACATGATGTTGTTTGCCGAAAATACAAGATTCACAAAAGAACTCTTGAAGAGAGACAGTAGGAAGTTCTTGAGAATTGGAAGAGGGGCATGCCCAAGACGACGATGCCAATCAGTGGTGGAGACAGTGGTGAGAGCAGTGGGAGGAACATCAAGAAGATATAGCCCGTTAGACAGTCGTCCTCTACCAAGTATATTCTGCGTTAGTCGATCATGCACCACAAATGAAGAGAGTGAGAAAGTAACACAACAATCAAGATCTTGCGTAAGACGGCTAAAAGAAAGGAGATTAAAAGGAGAGCCCAAAACATGAAGAACCGAGGATAAGGAGAGAGGAGTAAGATGCAGATGAGCAGTACAAAAAACCGGGATCCTGTCACCATTGGCCACGGTGATGTGCTTGGGGAAAGCAGTATCTAAGTAGTTGGGCGGCTGCTGAGGAGAGAGATGATGTGTAACACCCGAGTCCACAATCCAGGGAGAGCTGTGTGGGAAGCATGATATACCTTCCTTGAAGATCGAGGTCACAGAGCCAGAGGAGCGACTAACCACCTCTTGAAGCTGATGAAGTTGAGCACGCAACGCGACAATATCATAAGTAGTGGTGGAACCAGATGCCATAATCCTGAGCTGCGAATATGCACAAAAGCCGGGCGGCAAGAAGGCACGCGGCTTGCCGGACAGAACCAGCGGCTACTACGGAAGAACGATGAGGGCAACGAGAGACGAAGTCGTGCGGGCACCAACGGTAAGACGAGGTCGTACACGACTATAGGATATCGCTTGAGAAGCAGCGAGTAGAAGGGAGCCCGTAGCGAAAATAAACAGGCCGCGACGGGAAGAGCCCTGAGCGGCAGCGGGAAGAAAGAACAGAGGCCAGCGAACAGGCACAAGACCGGGCGGGTAGAGACAGACCGCATCAAGATCCGGAGATGTAATAGAAGAGAAGCCGTCAAGACTAAAGAGCAAGAGAAGCCGCACGGTCTCGATGTCAACACACCAGCGGCAAGAGGCCGCGACCAAGATGCGGAGCGGTTAGCTGGAAGAAGCCGCCACGCCTATACATGAGGAGAAGCCGCACGGTCACAGTGATAACACACCAGCGACAAGGAGGACGTCGCGACCAATATGCAGAGCCCGCAGCAGATAGGAGAGGCCGCTAGCGACAAGACAAGTCGCAACGACTAAGCAGAGAAAATGCCGCGCGAGAAGTCCGCACGGTCACGGTGAGCACACCAGCGGCAAAAAAAGATGTCGCGACCAAGAGCGGAGCTCGCAGCGGGTAGAGAAGCCGCAGCGGCTAAGAGAGGGCCAAACGGGATGCCCGCAGAGATTGACGAAGGGAGACCGCAGCGGGTAGGAGAGCAGTAGCGGTAAGGAAAACTGCACGGTCTCGGTGTTAACACCAGTGGCACAGAACAGTGCGACGACCAGACGCAGTGCTCGCAGCGATTCGAAAGAAACCGTAGCGAGAAAAAGAAATCACAGCGACAAGGAACGAAGTCGCGTGATAAGAAAAAAGAAGGAGAGATTGCGTAGAAGAAGAAACCGCAGCGAGAGGGCGAGAAGCCGGGCGGGAAGAAAGAAGAAACCGGTTGGTTGGGGGGAACGGCCCACCAGACCGAGAGGTTTATAAAAAGGGGGGGGGGTAAGACGAGGTGGAGGCCACGTGAGAGAGAGAGAGGAAGAGGAGCGGTAAGAAAAACAATAGACCGCGCGGGAAGCTGCGGTTAGAAGAAGGAAAGGCCGCAAGATAGAGCGGATAAGCCAGAGAACAAACCGCCCGGTTAAAAAGAGACTCAGGCGGAAGACCAAGCCTCCCGGTCAAAAAGAGAAACCGAGCAGATAAGGAAGCCGAGCGGTTAGAAAACAGGCCGGACCGGTTCGCTCTGATACCATGTAGAAAACAAAGGGCGAATCTTGTATATACTTCTTTCATATGACAAATACAAGAGAGAGTACAAATATATAGGAGAAGAGAGGGAGGAAGAATCCTATACAATAGATGTGGGACTAAAGGAAAATGAAGAAAGGGGCCTATAAATGGGCCTTTACATCATTTATCCTTATGTCTACTAACACTAACACTAGTTGGTGTTTCATCATACTTACCAACAATAATTTTACCTAACCTTTGACACACATTTCTTATTTAATGTGCACAAAATTGAATCGCTGGTATTAATCATTTCCTTTCCAAGATCAAGAAGATCCATATGAAGATCTTTTATTAGCTCCCTAGACTAAAACATTTACAAAAAAATTCTTAATTGAACTAAACATCTTATCCAATATTAAATTTAGCTCCACTAAAGAACTAAATGGAATCCTTTAAATCCGGCTTTCAAATGTTAAAATTCAACGCCTAATCTTGTATAAATTATATATTTTAGAATCTCCTTTATACTCTCAACCTCCATAACTATTATCCTATGTAGTTGGTTGAAATATCTCTAGAAATCACCTAACAATATTTGCAAGAAATTCTCTCCTTCTAAGCAAAAAAAAAAACTATTTTATGATAAATCCACTTTGATAAGTAACTAAATAGTATTCTTGTTTCTTTAAAAAATTATTAATTATTGCAAGATCATAGGCTAAAATAAATCAACTACAGCCTATTTCATTATGTTTCTATCTCTTATTCTATGCACGTCATGAATCTTATCTCCATTCTACAGTAACATATACACCCATGCGAGGGACATTCAAGAATTATCTGAATACAACAATCTCTTCCAAAAATTGCCTTTTTTCAAATCCTTTTTAGGAGCATGTGCATTAACCACATTTAAAATATTTTCATTATTCCTTATCTTAGCACCAAACACCATATTACTAATCTTATTCACATCAATAATTACCCTTTTAAACTTTATATACACCACTATCTAACCACATTCATATCCAATGCCCATACAACTCCTTGTTGACGCAGGGCGAATCTATAGTCGGCGGAAAATCTGCGATCTAACCCTACATGCTATGCAAATCCGACGGCTGGATCACATATTAGATAATAAATTTAACATCCCACGCAGATAAATTCATAGCAAGACACAAATAATTTATTTGGGCAAACAAACTTAGGCTATCCTCCGTGTGGCGAATAAATCCTACAAATCACAATAATAATCTAACAAGCAACTACAATACAAGAGATCCAAAACCAGTACAAGATCCAATCCAATATGAATATGCTGAAAATAATTATCCGATACAACAAGTGCTCACCAAGCAGTGGGTTGACCAAGGCACTGAAGATTCCTGAGCCGGAAATGCGTGTACAACGATCCGAGGTGGAACCAGCGACGTGGAAATAACGTAGGTGGTTGTCCTTGGCGGTGGAGGGTGGGATCGGGACGGAAATGGAGAAATCCGGCCACGTATGGGTAGATCTGGGTGGGGAGGAGTAGATCCGATATTTTGGAATCAGATACGGGCTGAAAATTCCGAATCTGGGCTGATATGGAAAGGGGAAAGGATATGGAAGGTGAATCCACAAAAGGAAGGGAGGGGGTGTCGGTTTTGGGCTGTAGAGAGGGGAACGGTGGTGGCGAGGGCAAGGGGCCTTGATGACTGTTGGAGGAGGGCTGCCGGACTGGGCAGAGGCAGCAGGAGCCAGGAGGAGGGGTCGGGTTTGCTGGTTTTAGGGGCGGCAGTTGTGGCTTCAGGAGGGGGGGGAGTAGGCGGGTGGGGTGGTGGAGGGCACAGGAGGCCCAGGCCGTGGAAATCAGGCGGAGGAGTTGAGGGGAGGGGTGGCCGGCAGCAGGGAGAAATAAAAAAAACTATATGAATGAATAGTGAATATCATTAATGAACAGTAGCCCAATGCTGAATATGAATTTGCTGGTGGAGTTTCAGCCGGCTGTAGGAGTGATTCCGGATGGTGGATTCGAGGTGGGGAAAAGGGAGCTATGGATAGGTAGTACCTTGGGGGGAAGATTGAGCGCCTAGGAGTCGTCACCTAGGGTTCCACGGAGTTGGCACCGTGGTGGGATTGCGAGATTCCCGGATAAACTTCTCCAAAATCTGCAATGTCTCCAACCAGCCCACAAACCATCTATTTATAATAAAAGGAGGATTAGGGCATCCCACCATCGATGATTATGATTGGCCGAAGGTGGAGCCACCTAAATACATCAAAATAAAATGCAAAATAGTGAAATAATATATCAAATCGATTCGCAACGCGAATCTGAACACATGCGGTGTTCGAACATCGATCCAGGCACGCCATATATGGAAAGTCGCCAAATCAGCCCCGAATGGACCCAAAACTCGTCATCCACTGCAAGTGCTCGTCTATGCTCCACATCACTTGTAGTGGTGGGAAAAACAGCTGTTTTGCAGAGTGATGGGCGAATTAGTGAAACTGTTTGGAAGAACAACATTTGCAAAGTTGTTTCAAACAAAAAATCTGTTTAAGCTGTTTGGCAAAAACAATTGTGCGGTGTGTAATACAACATCAAATTCTAGTCCATTTTATTTGAATATCAAATTATTACTAGAATGATCAAGTATAATTTTCCCATCTACTAGAATGATCAAACATAATTTTCCCATCTACTAGAAAGATCAGACATAATATACACACTATTACAGAGAACAGGAAAATATGAGAAATCAGAGTCTAACAAGAAATCGTAGATCAAAAGTAATGTGAGCAGTGAAGAACAAAGTGTCAATGAGTGTTGCAGTTTATATGCCAAAAAAAACAGAGTTGCAGTGCACGAACCATAAAAGAAACAGGAAATCACAGAGAACAGGGAAAAAACTCAATAAATCCCTGAGGAAAAAACAATGTCCTCAGATTTTCAATTCTTTTCATCAAGGAGCCAAAATCAATTTCTGTATTTGCTGAAATCTGTGAATTACAAATAGAGAAATCTGTTTTTTTAACTCGATAAATCCTGGCGGAAAAACATGCAATGTCTCAGAGAAATCGAGAAAAATGCATTTCCTGAGAGCAAGCAGCAGGTAGCGTTCGTGGAGGTCCTCCGTCGACGGCATGTAGAGTGCATCGAAGGAGAGGACTGCTCGCCAGCTAGCAGTGTTCGTTGGCGGGAGAACCAAGCAGAACTGGAAGAGTAGGCTTCCGACAAATCTGCAATCGACACCAGGCTGCGGGAAATGATTTCAGAACAGGAACGATGACAGCTGAGGGAAATGATTTCAGAATGAGCATCGACGAGAGCCTAAACGGTGGAGACGGTCGACACAAGATCGAGGGAAGAGTCATCCTTACAGGAGAGACCAAACGCGGCGCAGCGCGGATCTGGAGTCGTGAAAAATATCACGACTCGAGAACGCCATAAATTCATGATTGGAAGGCGGGTTGTTTGCATTGTGATGCGAAGCATAGACGAGTACTTGCAGTGGATGACGAGTTCTGGGCTCATTCGGCGACTTTCCATATATGGCGTGCCCGGATCGACGATCCGACTCCACAGATGTGTTCGGATTCGCGTTGTGAATTGATTTCATATATTATTTCACTATTTTGCATTTTATTTTGATGAATTTAGGTGGCACCACCTCTGATAAATCTTAGTCGTCGATGGTGGGATGTCCTAATCCTCCTTTTATTATAAATAGATGGTTTGTGGGCTGGTTTAAGGTATTGCAGAATTTGGAGAAAGCTATTCCCGGATTCCCGCTATCCCGCCACGGTGTCGACTCCGTGGAACCCTAGGTGAAAACTCTTAGGTGTGTATCTCCTTCCCCAAGATTTGCCCTAACTCTACGCTCCATTTCCCCTCCCAAATTCCCCCCTTCACCCCCCCTCCCCCCAAACAGCTGCCCTAACTGCTGTCCAGAAAACTCATATTTCCATTCACATCAACTGTTCATAAATGAAATCTACTGTTCATTGACTATTTTTTAATCCGGTGAACTTGCTGTCTGAAAACCTCCAGAAAGTCCTCTGCCACCTACTTCTCCCCCTCCTATTGAAGCCACAACCACCAACCCCCTTTTACTCCCACCCGTGGAGCCACCCTGTGCCTTGCTGCCCCCCAAGCACAGCCAGCCCCCCCTAGCCCACCACCGCCTACAGCCCCAACAACCACCTACAGCCCCAACAACCACCTGCCACCCTTTTCCTTCCAGCAAACCTGCCGCTGGCAGCCCCTCTCCCTCCCAACAATCCAGCCGTCGGCCGCCCCTCTTCTTCCAGCAAAATTGTCGGCCGCTGCCTTCCATCTTCCCTCTACCGCAACCCCATATCAAACCCTATTTCCCCCTTGGCTTCCACTCCTCCCCTACGTGGATCCACCTCCAAATAACCCCAATTTTCAGATCAGTCCAGATCTGGAAATTTCAGCCCCCGATCCACTATTTCTACCACCCGTCCAACAGTCCCTGGCCCCGATCCGTTACTACATCTTCGGATCTACCCACCCACACTTGTATCTCCACCCACGTGGCAGGATCTATCCATTTCCAGTCCACTTTCATCTTCCGCCGCAGAGGACAGCCACCTCCATTATTTCCATGCCGCCGGTTCCACTCTCGATCGCCGATCCACGCATCCGCCTCCGAAATCTTCATTGTCTTGGTCAGCACACTATTTAGTGGATATTGTTGTATTGGATTATTATTTTTCAGCATTTATTTATCGGATTGGACATCATATTGGTTTGGATATCTCGTATGGTAGTAGTTTGTTAGATAAATATTGTGATCTGCAGGACTTTATACGTTGTGCGCTTTAGCTTTGGCCCTCCACGTGGAGAAAAGCCTAAGCTTGCTTTTGCCCAAATAAATTATTCTATCTTGCTTTTGAATTATTTGCGTGAGATGATTTTATTTATTATCCAATTGTGATCTAACCGTCGGACTTTTGCATAACATGTAGGGTTAGGTCACCGATTTTCCTGCCGCCTATAGATCCCTCCCGCGTCACATTGCATATGTAAAATCACGTGTTTGGTGGGACGGTGGAAAATTTGGCAGCACAGCTTCAGAAATGCGGCACCAAATAGAGCCTGGATCTCTTGTAAAACCTAACATAAGG
Organism: Platanthera guangdongensis; assembly: GCA_039583875.1. Classification (NCBI taxonomy): domain Eukaryota; kingdom Viridiplantae; phylum Streptophyta; class Magnoliopsida; order Asparagales; family Orchidaceae; genus Platanthera; species Platanthera guangdongensis. The sequence goes on along the minus strand of CM077152.1, from coordinate 3,108,092 downwards.
AGTTCAAGACTCAACCTTTCTCATAGGGCTAGGGACCAGTGGACACTGGCATAAATGACTAACTAGACCTAATAAACATATAATTAAATGGCAATAACTATTATATACAAATATTTATAATAATCTAAAAGGCAATAATGCACGTGTTTAATATTCATTATTTTATAAAGGTAAATAAATGAAATGATTGAAACAATAATAGTGATCACCCACAAGATGCCAAGAATGAACACTAAATGTAAAGCAACTTATCGTACTTACATAAAAAAAGAAATTTTTAAAAAGGAGAAAGATTAAATTTGAAATGGTTGTATTACTGAGCAATTTTGATATATTGGAAAGAAATTATGCAGAACATCAATGACACAACAAATATGATATCATGGGAGACTCACCCGTATGTACTCAATGAACCTTTGAGAATGAAGTAAGAAACAAAGTACTGATGTATCACTCTGCAAAAAAAAAGGATTATCCCTTTTTAAGTAGAACTTTTAGAGAGATTTCCTAATCATAGAAAAACAAACAGTTTGGCTAGATATGCATCAGACGCAATCAAGTAAATATTGAACAGAGCGGTGAAATAACTCTTAGTCTTAGAGAAACAAATAGTTCAAAAAGATAGCATGCCAGAAAATTAGTTTCTCCTTTGTCACTTTTTTTTAAACGCAACAATTCAGCTTTTAACATGAATGATAATGCACAAATTTGAGAAGCATAGTTAAACAAGCCCATATGAGTAATTCCAAGACAGAAAATTAAGAGCATTTTTGTTATTTATATATACATATACATTCAAAATGAGAATAAGTTTTCAGCTTTCAAAACAACGCTGATCTGTCTGGTTCATAGAATTGAGCAAATAAATGTGTCTTATAAGAACAAACAATAAACCATTTCTCAAAAGAAACAATGTGCGATGAACAATGAGCTACCACATCAATTTTACTTTTTAAGAACAAAGAAAGCTACAAATACAGAAAATTCTATAAGACTAAGAACAAACATTTACTCAATCAAGAACAATGTCAATAATACTAACTTTAGTATTGCCATATTAATCTCAAACAAAGCCCAAGAAAATCAACCAATCATCTAGAAAATAGCTAAGAAAAAAAGATAAGTTCCTATTAACTCGAGGAATCCCAAGTCGCTAGTCTTGCGAGAACTAAGGTCTCGGCTTATGTACAAAAAGTGGATAAATATTAATTAGTTCTAATATAGGTTGGAAACAAAATTAAAAAGTTAAAAACAGACTCCCCTCTACCCCCAACCAAACCCTTCCCCTCCTTGTCCAGCTGGCAAGACACAACTACAACCCCTCTTGGAGCCACACCTAGAACATACCCCCCCCCCCCCCCAACTTACCATCGAAAGCCGACCACCCCTCTATCTTCCTACTCAGAAACCTCCAACCCCTTGCCGACCCCCTCCTTCCTCTCCTTCCACCCCCAACTCGTAATCACAACAACCCTCTTTTCCAGCTTTAGGAAACTCACTTACAGCCCCAACACTTGTGGTTCAACAACTTATAGTTCTACCAGGAGTCCGGAATTCAGTGCCACTACCTGCCCCGAGTCTGAGAGAACCCTCCAAGCCCTCTACTACTTCTGTCAAGTGAGTTCATTTGATTTGAAATCAATTCTTTGCGTTGAACTAAGTGTTTAGTTTCTATTCAAGAAATATGTCATTTGTAATCATTGTTTCAAACTTTTGAATCTTTGCGAGTCTTCATTTACTTAGCCATTTGGCTTTGAACACTCTTAGGTATATAAGACATTTTGTGTTTCCTTGTTTGTTTGATTTATCTATGGTGACTCATTTAGTATGTTGATTTATAAAGGAAAAATTTATTGCAAGTAAAATCAATTGTAAGAACTGCGTTAGTGTGGTATAAGAGCCCAGGTTAGGGTCATTTACATGTTTTGTAGCGGTAAGGTGTTTAGGCATATCATGACAGGGTCTCTTCCTTTAAATAAAGGAAAATTTTACCGCTAGTTCTAACATTGACTTATCAATGTCTGATTTCCAATTTTTTTGGTAAATTGATTCGATCAAATAGATGCATCGTTTCATGATCTTAGAGTGCAATTCGGAGTCCTTACCACTACGGTAGATGGTCTAGATCCCATTAGGAATCCACATCCATTAGAACCCCTTAGGCCACAAGTTGTCCACCATGAGGGCCATCGAGATATTGAAGGACTCCCTGATCGTATGTTCATAAATCCACTAGCATAGGCTCATCCACCATTCTACGAGGGCCCGTAACTAGCCTATGAGCATCGTAGAGATCCCATCGTTGGTCGACACCTCCATCCAACCTCAACCCCGATATCCTTTGCACAGAGATAACCCTATTCACCATGCAAAGTTCGACCAAGGTATAGATGACTATATGGAACCATCATGAACCCCGAAGAGGTCATGTAGGAGAGGATGATATTACACGGTTTATTCGTATTGATGCCATATCCTACGATGGACAGCTAGATCTTAATGATTTTACTGATTGGTTATTGGATATGAGCAATTACTTTGATTAGTACAAAATATTTGACAAGCGACAAATGTTGTTTGTCAGTATAAAATTAGTTGGGCAAGCTAAAATATAGTGGACGAGTCTAGAGCACTCAATAGATAGAGATAGCTATTATCCTATCACTCGATGGGATGATATGAAGTAAAAAATTAAAGAAAATATCTCTTCGTTTCATATCAGAGTCAACCCCTAGATCAACTCCAAGCCCTACGCCAAGGAACCCTTTCTATAGCCGAGCATATGACTCGCTTTCATGAGGTTGATGTTAGGAGCGATATTACCGAAGATCACATCGTGACAGCGTCCCGCTTTCGTCGGATTGAGGACAAACATTCGTAGAGAACTCATTCCCCACCACCTGGAGTTCGTTGAGCAAATCTTTCAGCTCGCATTAGAATACGAACAATATTTACGTACCTCAGATCCAAGACGACCTAAATCACATCTTGATAGTTCTTCCCCTAGGAGACCTCCTCAGCAGGGGCCCAATCCATCCATGCCTACTCGTGCTCCTGTAGAACAAAAGGTACATCTACTGCCCAGGCTCCCAAAGTCCGTAGGGATCCGGTGTTACCGTTATCATGATAGAGGTCATGTGGAGGCACAATGCCCCACATGGCATCTATTCATTGAGGAGGACCTCGACCCAAGTGCTGATTTTGTAGAGCTTCCTAAAGAAGAGATCGTCATGACCATAAATAAGCATTAGGAGGACGAAGTAGATCGAGAACTTGAGATGAGTTTTATCTGATGCCTGCCACACACTTCCTGCACTGATGGGGATTGGAGGCAGTCCACTATCTTCTACACTTATTTCCGGAGCGTAGGTGGAGCATGCAAGCTCGTTATTAATAGCGGCAATTGTGTAAATATCATTGCCTAAAAGGGGATTGAATGAATGAAGATTAAGGCGGAACCCCACCCGCACACATACCGAGTAATCTGGGTAGATAAGATGACAATACAAGTCACTCAGAGGTGTCTGGTGCCCATTCCGCAGCTTCCTTCGAGGATAGGGTTAGGTGTGAGACGTCGTCCTCATCGACCTCACACATGTACTACTAGGCAGACCCTGGCTTTATGATAGGGACGTGACTTGTTATTGACAGTCCAACACTTGTGTATTCTTTAACAAGGGTTGCAAGACCACACTGTTCATGATCCAACCCAAGGATTCCCCTAAGGGAAGGGGCGAGTTTTTAGTTACTGCAGGTACCCTGAGGCCTATCCATATCTTACGACGTAGCGAGTTTTCTGAAGAGTCAAGATACCGACATCATTTATGGCGCCGCTAACTCGCAGACTACAAAGGGCATTATAAACATGGTTCATTCATCCCGATGTTCGACACCTCCTAGATGAGTACTGCGATATCATGTATGATGAGCTCCCAAATGAGCTACCTCCATTACGGGACATCCAACACAAGATTGACCTTATATCAGAACAAAGAAAGCTACAAATACAGAAAATTCTATAAGACTAAGAACAAACATTTACTCAATCAAGAACAATGTCAATAATACTAACTTTAGTATTGCCATATTAATCTCAAACAAAGCCCAAGAAAAACAACCAATCATCTAGAAAATAGCTAAGAAAAAAAGATAAGTTCCTATTAACTCGAGGAATCCCAAGTCGCTAGTCTTGCGAGAACTAAGGTCTCGGCTTATGTACAAAAAGTGGATAAATATTAATTAGTTCTAATATAGGTTGGAAACAAAATTAAAAAGTTACAAACAGACTCCCCTCTACCCCCAACCAAAACCCTTCCCCTCCTTGTCCAGCTGGCAAGACACAACTACAACCCCTCTTGGAGCCACACCTAGAACATACCCCCCCCCCCCCAACTTACCATCGAAAGCCGACCACCCCTCTATCTTCCTACTCAGAAACCTCCAACCCCTTGCCGACCCCCTCCTTCCTCTCCTTCCACCCCAACTCGTAATCACAACAACCCTCTTTTCCAGCTTTAGGAAACTCACTTACAGCCCCAACACTTGTGGTTCAACAACTTATAGTTCTACCAGGAGTCCGGAATTCAGTGCCACTACCTGCCCCGAGTCTGAGAGAACCCTCCAAGCCCTCTACTACTTCTGTCAAGTGAGTTCATTTGATTTGAAATCAATTCTTTGCGTTGAACTAAGTGTTTAGTTTCTATTCAAGAAATATGTCATTTGTAATCATTGTTTCAAACTTTTGAATCTTTGCGAGTCTTCATTTACTTAGCCATTTGGCTTTGAACACTCTTAGGTATATAAGACATTTTGTGTTTCCTTGTTTGTTTGATTTATCTATGGTGACTCATTTAGTATGTTGATTTATAAAGGAAAAATTTATTGCAAGTAAAATCAATTGTAAGAACTGCGTTAGTGTGGTATAAGAGCCCAGGTTAGGGTCATTTACATGTTTTGTAGCGGTAAGGTGTTTAGGCATATCATGACAGGGTCTCTTCCTTTAAATAAAGGAAAATTTTACCGCTAGTTCTAACATTGACTTATCAATGTCTGATTTCCAATTTTTTTTGGTAAATTGATTCGATCAAATAGATGCATCGTTTCATGATCTTAGAGTGCAATTCGGAGTCCTTACCACTACGGTAGATGGTCTAGATCCCATTAGGAATCCACATCCATTAGAACCCCTTAGGCCACAAGTTGTCCACCATGAGGGCCATCGAGATATTGAAGGACTCCCTGATCGTATGTTCATAAATCCACTAGCATAGGCTCATCCACCATTCTACGAGGGCCCGTAACTAGCCTATGAGCATCGTAGAGATCCCATCGTTGGTCGACACCTCCATCCAACCTCAACCCCGATATCCTTTGCACAGAGATAACCCTATTCACCATGCAAAGTTCGACCAAGGTATAGATGACTATATGGAACCATCATGAACCCCGAAGAGGTCATGTAGGAGAGGATGATATTACACGGTTTATTCGTATTGATGCCATATCCTACGATGGACAGCTAGATCTTAATGATTTTACTGATTGGTTATTGGATATGAGCAATTACTTTGATTAGTACAAAATATTTGGCAAGCGACAAATGTTGTTTGTCAGTATAAAATTAGTTGGGCAAGCTAAAATATAGTGGACGAGTCTAGAGCGCTCAATAGATAGAGATAGCTATTATCCTATCACTCGATGGGATGATATGAAGTAAAAAATTAAAGAAAATATCTCTTCGTTTCATATCAGAGTCAACCCCTAGATCAACTCCAAGCCCTACGCCAAGGAACCCTTTCTATAGCCGAGCATATGACTCGCTTTCATGAGGTTGATGTTAGGAGCGATATTACCGAAGATCACATCGTGACAGCGTCCCGCTTTCGTCGGATTGAGGACAAACATTCGTAGAGAACTCATTCCCCACCACCTGGAGTTCGTTGAGCAAATCTTTCAGCTCGCATTAGAATACGAACAATATTTACGTACCTCAGATCCAAGACGACCTAAATCACATCTTGATAGTTCTTCCCCTAGGAGACCTCCTCAGCAGGGGCCCAATCCATCCATGCCTACTCGTGCTCCTGTAGAACAAAAGGTACATCTACTGCCCAGGCTCCCAAAGTCCGTAGGGATCCGGTGTTACCGTTATCATGATAGAGGTCATGTGGAGGCACAATGCCCCACATGGCATCTATTCATTGAGGAGGACCTCGACCCAAGTGCTGATTTTGTAGAGCTTCCTAAAGAAGAGATCGTCATGACCATAAATAAGCATTAGGAGGACGAAGTAGATCGAGAACTTGAGATGAGTTTTATCTGATGCCTGCCACACACTTCCTGCACTGATGGGGATTGGAGGCAGTCCACTATCTTCTACACTTATTTCCGGAGCGTAGGTGGAGCATGCAAGCTCGTTATTAATAGCGGCAATTGTGTAAATATCATTGCCTAAAAGGGGATTGAATGAATGAAGATTAAGGCGGAACCCCACCCGCACACATACCGAGTAATCTGGGTAGATAAGATGACAATACAAGTCACTCAGAGGTGTCTGGTGCCCATTCCGCAGCTTCCTTCGAGGATAGGGTTAGGTGTGAGACGTCGTCCTCATCGACCTCACACATGTACTACTAGGCAGACCCTGGCTTTATGATAGGGACGTGACTTGTTATTGACAGTCCAACACTTGTGTATTCTTTAACAAGGGTTGCAAGACCACACTGTTCATGATCCAACCCAAGGATTCCCCTAAGGGAAGGGGCGAGTTTTTAGTTACTGCAGGTACCCTGAGGCCTATCCATATCTTACGACGTAGCGAGTTTTCTGAAGAGTCAATATACCGACATCATTTATGGCGCCGCTAACTCGCAGACTACAAAGGGCATTATAAACATGGTTCATTCATCCCGATGTTCGACACCTCCTAGATGAGTACTGCGATATCATGTATGATGAGCTCCCAAATGAGCTACCTCCATTACGGGACATCCAACACAAGATTGACCTTATATCAGGATCATCTTTGTCGAATCCTCCACACTATGAGATGAAACCCGATGAACACGAACAACTCTAACTTAGATCGCCGACCACTTATGAAAGCAAATTATCAGAGAAAGTTTGAGCCCTAGAGCGGTACCCGTGCTTCTTATCCCGAAGAAGGATGGTAGTTAGTGAATGTGCGTAGATAACAAGACTATCATCAAGATTATGATCGAATATTGATTTCCCAATCCCAAACCCGACGACCTTTTAGACACCATGTTAGGTGCCCAAATCTTCTCCAAGCTAGATCTACGGAGCGAGTACCACCAAATCAGGGTTAGGGAAGGTGATGAGTGGAAAACTGCATTTAAGACAAAGAGCGACTTATATGAGTGATTGGTTATGCCCTTTGGGCTATCAAAAGATCGACTACATTCATGTGCATGATGAATTCGATTTTAAACTCGTATATGGGCAAGTTCCTCATAGTCTATCTTGAAGACATCATAGTTAACAGTCTGACTCACGAGTAGCACCTCACATACCTGTGACTACTCTTGCAATTTCTATATGGAGCACTTTTATATCCATCTAAAAAATTACACCTTTTATGTGAGTTTGTACACTTTCTAGAGTTCATTGTCCCTGCCTCAGGCGTGTCTGTAGATCCTGACAAAGTCAAGTCTATTTGAGACAAACCAATCCCCCAAAAATACATGAAGCTTATAGCTTTCATGGGTTAGCCACTTTTACAGAGGCTTTGACAGAGGTTTTAGCACCATCATGGCTCCCTATCGAAGTTGTCATCGGAAGGAAAATTTTCAGTGGACACACGTCGCCGCCCAGACATTTTAGTACATTAAAGCTAAATTAACTACGGTTCTAGTTCTTCGATTACCCAATTTTAGCCAAGCATTCAAGGCAGCTTGCGATGCTTCCGCTGTAGGTATAAAAGGAATACTTAGCTAGTAAAGTCATCTAGTTTCTTACATTAGTGAGAAATTAAACGATGCCAGACAAAGATACTCCAACTACGACCAAGAGTTTTACGTGATTGTTCAGTCCTTACGATATTGGAGGCACTACTTCCATCCTCGTGAATTTGTGTTATATTTTGATCACCAGATTTTACGTTATTTAGAATCCAAGAAGAAGTGGAGTCATCGCCACACTAAGTGAATTTAGTATTTACAAGATTTTCATTACGCTCTTAAACATCGACCTGTTGTTGAGAACAAACCAGCAGAAGTACTTAGCTGTCAAGTGAGCCGACTCCACTCCCTTACCACTGAGATCACAAGATTCGAGCATTTGATCACAGAGTATTCGACATGTCCGAACTTTGCAACAATATAATTCACACTATATCAGGACCCACTTGAGGTCATTTGTGACTTCTCGATCACTCATGATTATTTATTTAGTGGCACGCTCCTATGCATTTCCAGTACATCCATCTGAGATCATCTAGTCTAGGAATTGCATGTCGGTGGTGCAGCTGGTCACTTTGGAAGAGATAAAATCACTACACTTGTAAAAGATCATTTCTATTGGCATACGCTAAAGAGAAACATTGTTTGAGTTGTCTGACATTACTTCATCTGTCAGATGGACAAATGGTCACGACAAAACACAGGTTTATATACATGAATTTCGGTACCACAATAGACTTCGATGGACATCAGTATGGACTTTGTGCTCCGATTACCTCGCACTCTGCGTAAGCACAATTCCATCCTTATCGTTGTTGATCGGTTTTCCGAAATGGCTTATTTCATCGCATGCAGCAAGACTGTCGATGCGTCATATACCACATCCATATTTATTTGAGACATCTTTAGAATTCACAGTCTACCTAAGACCATTGTATCCGATCGAGATGTGCGATTCATGAGCTATTTTTGAAAAACCCTTCGGAAAAAGACAGACACTACACTACAATTCTCATCTGCTAACCACCCATAGACGGATAGTCAAACTGAAGTAATAAATAAAAGACTAGGAAATCTCTTACGATGCCATGCTGGTGCCCACACCTCATCTTGGGATTTAGTGTCACTCGTAGCAGAGTTTGCATTTAATAGCTCGATAAATAGAACGACGGGATTGAGTCCATTCCAGGTAGTCTTAGGTTATGGTCCTAGGAAGCCCATAGATCTTATTTTTTACCCATAAAAACCAACGATCCGGATCGTAGGATCGTCCGATCCTACGATCCAGATTCTACATTTCGATCTGGATCATAACCCGGATCGAAATCAGGCTAAGCTCACGCGGGATCGCGATCCGGATCGCGGAATCGTTAGGATCGCGATCCCTAACCACGATTCCACGATCCGGCGGAATACTTAAAAGTAGCTCCGACGCTTCCTAAACCCTATTTCCCCTCTCCCGACCCCGACGCTCCCTGGTGCTCCCCCGACGCTCCTTGGCGCTCCAGCCCCGACGCTCCCTGGATCAGGTCTTCTTCTTCTTCTTCTTCTTCTTCTTCTTCTGGGGCTCCAGCCCCGACGCTTTCTTCTTCTTCTTGTTAGAAAATCAATTCAAGCAACTATTAGTCATATTTTCAAGAAAGATGCACGTGAAAAAGTCTGTCAACAAATTGCTCGTTTTTTTTATACAAGCGCAATTCCATTCAATTGTGTTAAGAACCCAGAATTTGTAAGCATGATTGAAGCAATCAGACAACACGGACCCAAAATGAAATCACCATCTTACAATGATATTAGGGTAAAATATCTAAAGCAAGAAGTGAGCAGAACTCTTGAGTTGCTAGAGGATTACAAGTTGCAATGGAAGAAAGTTGGTCGTACTATTATGTCAGACGGATGGTCAGACAGAAAAAGGAGATCCATATGTAACTTCTTGGTAAATAGTCCGAAAGGTACCGTGTTTTTATCCTTAATAGATACATCTGATTTCTCCAAAACTGCAGATAAGGTTTTTCAAATGCTAAATGAAGTTGTGGAGAAAATTGGAGAAGAGATTGTAGTGCAAGTGGTAACCGATAATGCCTCAAACTACAAGGCGACTGGACAAATGTTAATGGAGAAGATAAAACATCTATATTGCACACTCTGTGTTGTGCATTGCATTGACTTAATTTTAGAAGATTTTTGAAAAAAAAATTGAATTGCATAAATTAACAATAGCAAAAGGTGAAAGATAACATCATACATCTACTCCAGAACTTTGCTACATACTTGGCTGCTTGATTTTACAAAGGGTAGAGAGTTGATCCGCCCTGCAGTTACCCGATTTGTCACAGCTTACTTGACATTGAGATGTCTTTCTGAGAATAAGGGTGGTTTGATGACGATGTTTACGTCTGCCAAATGGAAGTCTAGTAGGTTTGCCGGTTCAAAGGAGGGGAAATCAATTCAAAAAATTATTTTAAATACAACTAGATTTTGGTCTCATGTCACTTCATGTTTAAAAACAGCATTTCCACTCATCAATGTGCTTAGAATGGTTGATTCGGAGGCCCCTGTGATGAGATTTATATATGAGCAGAGGGATCGAGCTAAGGAGAAAATTCAAAGTAATTTTGAAAACATCAAGAGAAAGTAAGTAGCTATAGCTTACTTATTATTTTAAGTTTCATTGTGTTTGGATTTATATCATAACATGCAATTATTATTTTATGTGTTATGTTGTAGATATGAACCAATATGGGTCATCATTGATGAGAGATGGGCAAGTCAACTTCATAGGCTCTTACATGCTGCAGCTTATTATTTGAATCCCCATTACCACTTTAGCACATCATTTAGGGCAAATGCTGAAGTAAAATTAAGATTCTACAGTTGTCTCCAACGGATGATTCCAAATGAAGAGGTGAGAACGAAAATAGATATTCAAATGGATGATTTTAAACATGCAAAAAGGTTATTTGGGTTAGAGTCTGCAAAAGCCACTAGAAACAAAAGATCTCCAGGTGAGACAAATTATGTTTATAATATTTTAAATTATTAATCAATAAGCATGTAATGTAATTTTTTGTTTAAGTATTTGCAAAATTTTCAAATTTACAGCTGATTGGTGGGATTCATACGGTGACAATTGTCCCGAATTGCAAAGATTTGCAATCTTTACAATTCGGGTTCTAAGTCTAACATGCAGCTCTTCCGGATGTGAACATAACTGGAGTGCATTTGAGATGGTGAGCTCAATGCCTCAATTATTGTTGTATGTTTAAAAGCATAATCTCAGGTGATTTCTTATTGTCATTAACCCATTATAATTCTTATTTCAAATGTTCATGCAAAAAAAAATCGGTTACATCAAAAGAAGATGAATGATCTAGTGTTTGTGATGTATAACAAAACGTTGATGGAAAGACAAGATGAAAGAGATATGCAATTAAAGGAAACGTTTTTTAATTTTGAGGATATCCCTTCTGATGATGAATGGATCACAGAGATGGAAGATCCAGTTCTTCCCCGCAAGGGCAACTGCTGAGGAAACATATAATGATGATAACATTGAAAGGAATGTTGAACAAACCACTACGGAAATGAATGAAGAAGGTAAGTTTCATATTAAATTTAAAATATATCTGATAGGATCTCTTTTCTTAATAGATCTTGCATCGTGCTCTCTTTTCTTAATTAAATTCTTTTTTTTGTAGGTGGAGTTGAAGATCTCACCATAAGGGGCAGTGATCACGATGTTATCGAATATATTAGTGAGGGTGAATGGGATAATGACGAGAATGTTAGTGGTGATGATGAGGAAAATGTGACACTTGATGATGAGAACATGATCGACATACCGATTAAGGATTTGTTCTGATTTTTGATAGTTTTCATTGACCATTAGATGAACCATGAACCTACTCTTCGATTTGTTATTTTGTTTTAGACATTATTTTTGTATTTCGTATTTGATATGCTGGAGGACTTATATTTGAAGTGTTTGTTAATGATTTGTTATTTTTTTAGATTTTACACTTCAAATTTAACGATCTGATCGGCTGATAACATTGTTAATTACTTAATTTGTCATTTTTATAACTTACAAAAGGGTTATTTGGGTTGATTGTCTGTGTGATTTATGTTTTCTCATTTATAGGTTCATCTTCATAATTTGATTACTGATGATAATTTGACGAAGATGGGACAGGCGGACAGCTAAGACAAAAATGCTTACTCATCTTGGCTTTAGAGTTGCTAACGTAGACTCCGAAGTTACACTACTCAGGTACATTTACAATCATAACTGTTTTTTTATGCATATTTTTATTTTGTCTTAAACTTAGGATCTATTCTAGATTTCTCGTAATAATAGTCTTATTACTCTTATAGTAAACAAATAGAAATGATTAATTATATGATTTTTGGTATAGATTATTTGTGTAATTGTATGATATGATTGATATCAAATTCAATTTCATCATTTAAGTCTTGTTTTAAGAATATAGTGGGATCTTACGATCCACGATCCGATCCTACGATCCGATCTGATCCGATCCAACCCCTTAAACGATCCCACCTAGGATCTCGATCCTGACAACCTTGATAAAATCCCGCCCTAGTGAGTTTGTCTAGTCCTTCGCTAGACACCTTATAGTTTATATGAATCTATCCGACAAAAAATTACTTGCAATAATGATATTTATAAATCTTATATTGATAGTCACAAGAAACTACAAAGCTTCAAAGAACGAGAACAAGTGATGGCCAATACACGTGCTGAGGTTTCCCAAGAAACAAACAAAGAATTATGACCGTTCGTTGCCCCTCTCTAGTCTATATAAGAGTAGAGGGCTTTATAAAGGAGTCTTGAAAGTTGGAGCAAAGAAACCTTGTTTTGATCATCCGGTGCAAAAGTCAAAACCCCCAAATGTGAAGCCTGAACCTCCCAACAAACCCCTTGCCACCAGCCAACATTTTCCCTCCCATCTCCTCCAAAAACAGAGTCACACCTTACCTCCAGTCGGTCCCCCATTCCATCCCATACCTTCTACATTCGGTAGCCACCATCCCCCTCCCGCCTTCACCAACCGACAACCCAAAATCAACCCCCCAACCACTGGTCGTCGGCCCTACATTCCCCTCCACATATATCTCCAAAACAACCCCGTCGCCTCTCAAGTCCCCTCCATTCTCAGTTTCTGGTGATCATCGGAAAACATTCCCCGGCCACCTCCAATAAATCTCCACCATCACCCTTCAAGATTCATTTGTTTTCATAGCCGAAAACACCTCTGGCCACCACCATCTCCGTACACCTTCGACCAGCCACCAACCCACCACCTTCGGCCACCTCCAACCAACCACCACCCTACCACCCTATAACTACCTCCCCACTACTCCACTACCCTACTAACACCACCACTCCATTAATTTGGGCCTCATTCCTAAATTCTCGCCACCTCTCCCACTTCCCCACTGTCCCAACAATTCCTCTAAGCCTCATGTGGATCCACCTCTCAACCGAACCCCACTCCATCTCAGTCAACCCTAAACTGAAACACAAGATGAAAAGGTTATTGTTTTACATGGACCACCAGGTGGCAAACTGCATTTGCATATTCAGTATTCAAAAAGAGTTTGAAAATTCATACTAAAAGTCTAAAATAAATTATACACGGAAACAAATAAAAGTAGAAGAATTTAGGGGTGCAGGATTACTTGTAAAGAACGACAAACTCTGCATCTAAATGCAAAAAAGTTACATAGAAAAAGAAAATGCAAAAAGAGTCTCAGTTTATATTTCAAGCATGATTGTGCTTTCTAGATATATCTATTTTGATGAGCAGCAGTAATTGCTTACAGGGTAGTGTCAACATGAGTGAGTGAATTTACTCTTAGGGCTCGTTTGATTCATTTAAATTGGAAAACCTTATCACTTGCAATGAATTCAAACATGACAAACCTACTCAAAACCCGTCCATAAATAGTAATTAATTTATATATACAAACAACCGAATGAAGTAATAGGAAAGAAAAAATTATCACTACGACAAAAGAAATACACAACAATTAATCTGTCTGTGCATTATTTCTTAACAATCCTTTTTTTCAAAGAGATAAATAAAAAGCAGCGTATCATAGATCAAATGAATAAACAGCAATTTAATTCATCTGTTTGCAAATGAGAATACCTGCATAATCTGAGGATACCATTCACGCAGTTTACAAAATACAGAATCAATATCGCCATTCCTAATGAGCTGCAAATTCAACTGGTAAGGATATATCATGAAGATTCATTTTCGAAAAGTACAAGTATAAATGACATGTAATGACATTTCATTTAAAACAGTTGTGTATGTTATAAAATTTTAGTGGGATAACATTAACAATTATTAGCAATTAATATTAAAATATAGTGTTACAATTACAACATAAATGTGTGTATAACATCAGGGGTTAAGATTGAGTTATTAAAACAGAGAATTGACTAAAAGTACTATGCTATAAGAGGATGTCTTGGAGATTTGATAATATATTTTTATTAGATTGCAATTAGGTCGGTGGTATTCTATGAATCTAGAGATAAACCTAAGTTAAGAGAGGTCTAACACCTCAAGCAGCACCAAGTATAAACTATAAAGTACAGAAAAGTGAGGATTCATAACCACTAAGTGAAAAAACACAGACATTAGCAAAATCCACAAAAAAATGAAACATGTGAGTAGGAAAGGGGGCAAGGGAAACACATTTACAAACAACAACACTCAAGCCTTTATCCCACCACAGTGGGGTGGGTATATGGATCCTTCGTCGCCATTGTGCCCTATCTTTAATCATAATCTCACTAATGCCGTAAGTACATCATGTATTGAAAACGCATTTACAAACAACTGCATTAATAATCAATGGTAACAAGTGCCCATAAAAATTATAGGCAAAAGCCAATCAACAACAGCCCTCAGTTACCTGCCGCAAAATCTTTCTGTTGTTTAGTGCATATGCATCTCCATGTTCCTTAAATCCATTTTCCTGTGGTGTAGGGATGTGTGGAGACATGATTCCACTCTCGACATCAAAAGAATTTACTGTGTCTTGGTACCCATAGTGCAGTAAATAAGAACGAACAATCCTGAAGGAGAGAAAAAAATGCATTGCTAGCTATAGACGTTTGGCTTTGGTTGTTTGTAATTAAACATCACAAAATCCATGCGGAAAAAAATATTGGTTGAATTCCATCTTTGAAGTATGAATTGTTAAAAACATTTATAAGGGTATTACAACCAACGTTAGAGTAAACAATATAGTTAAGAATACTAAACATTAGAAATCATTAGAGATTAGAACCGTATGGGAAAAAACTTGAGATTAGGAATTATGACTTTGAGGAAATGAGGATTTATGGGAATAAAATAATTTTCTAACGAGAGTTGGGCTGGGAAATTTTTGATTGGAGAAAATATCACGACCATCTCGGCTCAACTCTTACCTGGACTAAGGATTTTTAAGCCTGAACTTTCCTAGGAAGCTCATTTGTTTATATAAAACCCTCTTCTAATGAAAATGTCCTCAGTTGGACCAAACCGCTTGTTGTCAATGTCTTAAAGATGCAACTACACAGACAGATACGTAAATATAGATAACATAGCTTGGTGTATATATAAATAAGAATTTAAAGATTTATATCTTCCTTTGGACTTATCTACATCTTGTTAAATATGAACTCCACTCTAATTGTAAATGTCATAATCAATTAGGCTTTGTTCGTTAGGCTTTAAATGGGGTGTAGGAATTGGAATTGAAGTCAATTTCAATTTTGTTGTTCGGCTGAATGTAGAAATTCTGTTCACAGGAATTGGAGGATATACACGTATGTTAGCATTCAGTGAATGAAATTGAAATTTTAAATTTAAAACAGTGACGTAATTGAAATATAAAGATAAATGAAATCCACGGATTTAAAACCATATAAATTCTCCACCGTTTTTTAAGGAGACTGAATGTCCATTCAATAACAATTCTCTCTTTTGAGTGCCAAAGTTTAAATAACTCTTTGTAGTTGGTGGGATTATTGTTTTGAGTGGACCACTCTTTTAGTTGATATCTGGTTGACCTATATGGAGTAAGATATCCTAGACCGTTAGTATATTCCGCATCCACAAGGTAGTATTTTTCAACTGGCACCTCGAAACGATATGTTCTTTCGAGTGCATTACGCAACACTCTGGAGTCTGATGATAACCCCTCTCAACCAAGTATATATACACAAACTTCATATTTGAATCACATGCGCCCATGACGCTTGTTGTAATGACATGTTTCTTATTCCAATACCTACCTTGATTTTTAATTGGAACTGCTACTTATATATGAGTGTCATCTATGATACCAATGCAATTCTATAAGATAATACATTATATATTAATATAATCTATACATACTACCTATACATAAATGTATGAAATAATTAAATTGCTCACCGAAAAATGATGTCATCTTTGTATTGTTGATGCATCAGGAAGCTTTATAAAAATACACTGATTATATCAGAACTGCCCCTTAAACTTCAGAATTGCCCCTAAAATAATGTTGAAATGTCAGCAGATTATATCAATTGAGCGTAGATACGTTCCGTCGACATCACAAAATTTCTTATTGTGAGCTAAGACATAAAAATACACTAACCGACTATAAAATCGAAACATTCTTTGTGTTTCTTAATAATCCAAGTCTAATTAGAATGTTACACAAAATTTCAAAAAATTTGACATATGTCCACTATATAATCGAGTAAACAACGTACTCCTTAAAATATTCTTAGCATTGACCTTTACAAGATCTCTTCCAATCTTAGTTTTCATCATAACTATAGTGACGCTGCAACTGCTGCTCTCCCATGTCTACAACACTTCATCATTTCTTCCATCTACATATAAAATATAAACACACTTAAACACCTACACAAAAGCGAGAAGGCCAAAATAAACATAAACATACATTTTCATGCATACACACCACACAAACATACACACATATTTTCCTACCCACACATACACACATATTTTCCTACCCACACATACACACATACAACCACAAACACAACTACACAAAAATACACATATTTTCCTACACACACATACACACAACCACACAGACACGCATGCATACGCACATACAACCACACACAAAACCACACAAACATACACAAAGATACACACAAATATACATACACACGACCACACAAACATACACACATTTTCATACACACACATACATACACACAACCACAATTTCATCCACAAAAAACACATTGAATATATGAACAAACATATTAACTCCATGAGGTATTTCTCTCCTTCCTCCTAACCCTAATTTTTTTTCTCTCTCTCTCTCTAGTTCCCTTTCCCCCTCTATTCTCCTATAATTTGGTATCAAATCATCTTTCCTACGGCCATGGTGACCACACGCTCGTAAGAAGAAATCAATCGATTGGAAACCCTAGAGGAAAACTACGTTGGATTGACGGATTTGGTGGCCGCCATCGAGGAAAAGATGAGGGCTTCTACACAACAGTTGGAGGAACAGATGGACGCCCGGATGGAAGAAATCAAGGCGTTGTTTGTGCAAAATCTGAAAGGAAAGACATCGACAAGCGAAGAGACCAGCGGTTCACTCAACCCGGCGCTGGAGACAGTCGGGTCTCATCCGCCCATACCTCCAGCGGGTGATGCGACCGGATCAACGAGACAAGACCGCGTCAGGGCAGGGACGACCGGAGCTGTCGACGCCTTGGAGGGATGGGGAAGTCGTGGGCCTTCACAGGGCGCGGGATCGACCCAGGTCGGGTCCGATGACATCGGGTTCGGGCGAGCACCGTGGAGAGGGTTCGACAATGAGCAGGGAGGGCCTAGACGGGCTCTAGGGAATCTGGTTCCTCTACCGGGAGGAGCGGGTGGTCTCCTTCCTCACCCGCAAGGCTGTGGGCCGAGTCGGCGCTCAGTTGGGCGGACAACATCCTCCGATGGGCTCCATGCATCACCAAGGATACATGGGCGCACATATGGAGCCTATGGAGCAAGGAGGCCAGCATGGTATGGGCATGATCAGGGGTGGCATGGGCAGGCCGCTCCGAGAGCGTACATCCCTCCGAAATTGACGTGCATGAATTTTCCCAAGTTCAACGGTGGGGACACTTTGGAGTGGGTGCAGAAGGCTGAACTTTTTTTTTCAGTTATGAGGAGGTG
Organism: Platanthera guangdongensis; assembly: GCA_039583875.1. Taxonomy (NCBI): domain Eukaryota; kingdom Viridiplantae; phylum Streptophyta; class Magnoliopsida; order Asparagales; family Orchidaceae; genus Platanthera; species Platanthera guangdongensis. The sequence goes on along the minus strand of CM077152.1, from coordinate 3,089,944 downwards.
CCGGAGGGCCAATGGGTGCAACTAGCATCCTTCCACCTGGAGGAAGATGTCTTTCAGTGGACGCGGTGGTTTTTGAGGGGCAGGGATTACGTGTCGTGGACCGAATTTGTGGAGGGATTCACCACCCGATTTGGGCCCTTGGAGTACGAGGATTTTGAGGCCCTACTTCTGAAGTTGTCGCCAGAAGAGGACAATGATGGAGTACCGTACGGAGTTCGAAAAATTGGTCAACTGGGTGCAGTGGAGAGAAAAACATTGCTTGGTCATTTTATCTCGGGACTCAAGGAACATTTACGTGATGAGGTTCAGGCATATATACCCCGCAGTCTAAACTATGCCATTAGCTTAGCCAGCATGCAGGAGGAACGCTTCAACAAACAACAGACTCGCACCACGGGGAGAATCACGATTGAACCGACGATCACCAGGAGAGAGCCACCAGCTGTTAACAAACCGACTGTGACACGACTATCATGGGCCGAGCTTCAGGCTAGAAAGGAGAAGGGGGGTCTGTGTTTCAACTGTGACAACAAGTACACGCCCGTGCACAAATGTCAAAAGATATAGGTTTATATGCTACATGAGGACGTGGAGGACAAGCTCTCGCCCGAATCGAAATTGGACGGGGACTTGGATTTGACCAAGTTTGGCATCCATACAGGCGATGGAAGGATGCAACCCTCCCCTCATTATGCGGATAGCAGGGAAGGTTAGTCAGGAGCGGGTGACGATTCTGGTGGATAGTGGGAGCACCCACAACTTCATCCATCCCGATGTGGCACATCGAGTGGGGCATGTGATTGATCGGGGAGCCGCCTTTCATGTCATGGTGGCGGATGGGAGCAAACTTCAGTGCGAGGGAGTTATGAAGGGGGTGGAGCTACGGATACAGGGGTACTCTGGTCGCACGGACATCTACCTCCTACCCATCAGAGGCTCTGACATGTTACTTGGGGTACAGTGGATGCGACAATTGAGGCGGGTGACCTTTGATTGAGATCAGATGACGATGGAATTCCTACAACACAGAAAGCAATATTGTCTGGGGGGACCTCAAATCCTCCCCGATGAAGGAGATATCCCTTCGAAGTTTGGAGCGACTAGGGAATTAGGGCAGCACGATGACAGTGATTAAGGAGATTACTTCAGCCACCACAGCTCCTCCAGTAGTACAAGTTCAGATGCAGGAGATACTGTCTCAGTATGCAGACATATTTCAGGCACCCCGTACACTTCCACCACCGAGGTTCAGAGACCATCAAATCCAACTCAAGACGAGGGCGGAGCCCACTAACATCCGGCCGTACCGTTATCTGTACATCCATAAGACCAAGATTGAGCGCAGCGTCAGGATAATGCTTTCCACCGGAATTGTCCGCCACAATACTAGTTCCTTCTCGTTTCACATCATCCTAGTAAAGAAGGACGTGTCGTGACGATTTTGTGTAAATTACCGCGGGTCGAACAACTCGACTATCAAGGATAAGTTTCTCATTCTTTTGATCGAAGAACTGCTAGACGAACTGCACGATGCTCGTCTATTCACCAAGCTCGACCTCCGGTCGGGCTACCACCAGATTCGAATGCGCGAGGACATACACAAGACAACTTTTTGCACGCATGATGGGCACTATGAGTTCCTCGTGATGCCTTTTGGGCTCACCAACGCCCCGTCCACGTTCCAAGCAGTCATGAACGAGATCTTTCATCCTCTTCTCCTCCGCTCAGTATTGATATTTTTTGATGATATCATCATCTACAGTACCAGTTGGGAGGAGCACCTGACCCATGTCGAGCACGTTTTCAACATCCTCCGTCAGCACAGACTATACGCAAAGCAATCCAATTTGTTGGGATATGAGGAGGTCGACTACCTGGGACATTTGGTCTCCGCTTACAGCGTCAAGGCCGATCCCAAGAAGATCGAGAGCATGTTGTTGTGACCACGTCCTCATACGGTCCGAGCATTACAGGGCTTCCTGGGACTTACGGGATATTACGGACAATTTGTGAAAGATTATGACAAGATTGCACGGCCGCTGACTCAGTAATTACAGAAGGACGCCTTCCTCTGGCAATAAGAAGCGGAGGCGGCATTCCAGGCCCTCAAGGGGGCTATGACGAGCACACCGGTTCTTGCTCTTCCTGATTTCAACAAGGAGTTTGTGCTTGAAACCGATGCGTCGGGCATGGGCATTGGCGCGGTGTTGATGTAGGAGGGCCGACCACTAGCCTTCTACAGCAAGACGTTGGCTCCCCGTACGTTGGGGATCTCCACGTACGTGAAGGAGATGCTTACAATCATTCATGTGGTGGCCGTGTGGCGGCCTTACTTGTTGGGGTGACACTTCAAAATCCGTACTGACCATCAGAGTTTGAAACACTTCTTGGAACGAGTTTCCTTTCCCCTCCAGCAGAAGTGGGGGTAAGATTATGAGATTCTCAACAGGCAGGGCAAAGAGAACGTGGTTGTTGATGCCTTATCTCGCTTATCGGAGAGCACCATCGCCCACATTTCCGGCCCCCTGCTCGACTCTTTAGACGATATACAGGAGGAGGTTATGCGAGATCCTGCACTACAAGCAATTGTGGACGCACTTCGACAGGGGCAGGTCACTGCACCAGGTTATCACCTGCAGAATGGCAAGCTTTATTATCAGGGCCGGGTGGTCATTCCTCCCAACTTAGCTTGAAAGACAGTCATGATGCACGAGTTCCACTCATCCCCGACCGACGGTCATGCGGGAATACTTCGTACTCTCCAACAGGAGCGGACAAATGTTTTTTGGAAGGGATTACGATGCGACATCCAGCAGTTTGTGCAGCAGTGCGAGATGTGCCAACGACAAAAGTATGAGACGACCTTTCCTGACGTCCTGCTTACAACTCTGGAGATTCCGCATCACATTTGAGATACAGTGTCTATGGATTTCATCGACGGGTTGCCCAAGTCTCATGACAAGTCGGTTATCTTGGTCGTGATTGATAAGCTCTCCAAATATGGACACTTTTTGGCTTTAAGCCACCCGTACATCAGCGAGTTAGATGTCGATCTCTTTGCTCCAGAAATTGTCTGCCTTCACGGCGTTCCGCGTGCCATCATTTCCGACTGGGATTCAACGTTTGTGGGAAATTTTTGGCGGGAGATCTTTGGACGTGCTTACGCTTCAGCACGGCTAATCACCCCCAAATGGATGGCCAGACAGAGGTTCTCAATCGAGTAGAAACATACCTTCGTTGCTTTGTGATGGACAAACCTCAGACCTGGACCAGTTGACTGCACTTGGCTGAATATTGCTATAACACCTCTTACCATTCATCCAGCAAGTTGACCCCGTTCGAGATCGTTTACGGTCGCCCCCTCCCTCTTTGAGCATCTATGAACCGGGAAGCACAGCCTTGCCAACCTTTGATTGGGCGCTCTGCGACCAGAACCGCACTCTAGTCACTTTGCGCAAGAATCTCCAAACCGCGCAAGATCGCATGAAGGCCCAAGCGGACAAACATCGCAAGGAAAGAGAATTCGTGGTCGGCAATGAAATCTTCCTCAAGCTCCGATCTTACCGACAATTGTCAGTTGCCCGCCGAACGAACCAGAAATTGGCCCCTCGTTATTATGGGCCCTTTCGTATTATCCAACGTATGAGGCATGTCGCTTACACCTTGGCACTACCGGAAGGATCGCGTATTCATCATACATTCCATGTGTCTTTACTCAAACAAAATATCGACAACACAATTCAGGCCAGCCCATTACTTCTGGAGGTGACAATAGCGAGCGAACTGCGACCGATGTCCGAGGAGATCCTGATGCTCAAATGGAAATAGCGGGGCACCGAGTACCACCCTGAGATCCTCGTCAAATGGAAGCACTTGCCAGATGCACACAATACTTAGGTTGATCTGCTGGAGTTCCAAGAGCTCTACCCGAACTACCACCTTGGGGACAAGCTGGTTCTTGATGGGGAGGGGAATGTTACGCCCCCGAACATGACACGGTTCTTTGGGCGTCAATACGCTTGCAGGCGGAAGGAGAAGATAAGTGTCAACAGGGCTGAACCAACCGGTTCATCCCCCACTCATTAAAACCGACGGCTTGGGGGCGGAACCACCCGGTTCAGCCCCGTATGGGACGGGCCGACCGGCCCCTCTTGGGCCCGGGTATTTCTCTCCATCTTCCACCTAACCCTAATTTTCTCTCTCTCTAGTTCCCTTTCCCCCTCTATTCTCCTATCATATTGGTCCGCTTGTCTTCACACTCATGATCATGCTCACTAGTCACAATAATCTCGCTTACCACCTGCAACACAAAGTCATGATTAGACTCGATTCAATAATAAAGTGGTGTCTATTCGTCAGGCACTAAAGCTCATTAGGATGAGATGTATCAAAGTCAGGTGTCAGATCTCTTGTGCCATTAAGCACTAGAGACATTGGTGGCTTGATCCAAATCCTTAGGTTTTAACATATTGGTTTCTTTTAAGGTGGTTCTCAAGCGATCAAAGTGGCCATCCATGTGATCAAATTGCTCAAAAATTAGTCGCAATAATTCGGGTTCCAACATATCTATTGTTGGAACACTATAATTGTTTATACGTGTGATGATATTCTTATGATAGTGACCTATAAGACTCCTGATAATCATCTAAATGGTTGTCCCTAACATAATCAAATTGTGTCCAAGGTTAAACGTGATCCCTTCAAACATGCGGCGGTTGACGAGGATGATCAATATAATAATATGACAATCTCTTTGAAGGAGCTATATGCGGTCGAGCATATACATCGTTTGGTTCTTCAAATAGCGGAGAGTGACAACAACGATAACACGCCATTAATGAACTTATAGACTCTCCTACTGCATATTAAAATATAGCTTGAATCTATCTCTGAGACCAATTTGACACAAGACAGATTTATAGGTGACAAATGTGTAATACCTTAACCTTAAATGCAATACAAATGAACACATGAAGATTGAAGAATACAATGGACCTATGACAAGTATGTATGCAATCCAATGAATAAATACCAATTTGATGTATGGTAGGATGCGAGTGTGGGTACTCTAAGATGTAACCTTAAATGGAGTGTAGAATGAACACCGAATAACCTAATGATGATGCAAATGCAATTGAAACAATCTCATTAAAATTAACAATAATTAAATAAATATAGCTAATTCAAAACACATTTGCTAGCAAAAATTTGAACAAAATAAAAAACATTAATTCCCATACATTTGAATGCAAATATTTTTAAGCATTATTAATGCATCCTCTATCACCGTTGAGGATGCGTGACACCGGTATTTATCGGTTATTTTTTTATATTATGTATGTTTTTTTTTTTCCCAGTCAGCAATCTTGTTTTAAGTTTTGTTTGGCTCATCAGCTTGATCACCGGATGAGATCCTGAATAAATGGTCTGACAATTCTGAATAGCTAGGACGGAATAGGTAAGCTTAATTAATTAAAAAATGCATAAGGCTAAATGAAGAAAAGATTGCAATTAGGAGACCAATATTGCTGACTTAAAACAAGATTGCTTCAATTTCCATATTCCTGCAAACTTTGGTCTTCAAGCACCTGCCTCAAAAACTCTTGTAAACCTCCTACTGATTTCAATGTCAACCTGGATCAGGTCCTAAAAACCTACGTGAAAAGATAGTAGGTTGTTGATATCAACATTATTAGTATCTAACCCTACATTGGTTGATTTAGAATATGGAAATGTTAGATTATAGAGTGGGGAGCCACAAAATTGGACTCAATGGATTCAGAGACACTCGAAAAATTGGACTTCAGTTCACGGAATTTTCCAACGAGATACACTCACAATCTCAACGAATTTGCTTGACTAGATCGAAGGTTTTTCAAAAGTGAATACAACAGTTTTCAAACATTATTAGTATCTAACCCTACATTGGTTGATTTAGAATATGGAAATGTTAGATTATAGAGTGGGAGCCACAAAATTTTTGAAAGATAAAATTGTAATTTAAAAATAGAATAGACAAAAAATTCATAGTAGGTGGGTTATTCATTGAATGTTGCACTTGCCATCAACAACCTACTGTCTTTTCACGTTGGTTTTTAGGACCTATCCAGGTTGACATTGAGATCAGTAGGAAGTTTACAAGAGTTTTTGAGGCAGGTGCTTGAAGACCAAAGTTTACGAGAGAGAGGGAGTTGGCCCCGTGCTCCCCAGAACAGTCGTCCCCACCGCCGCCGCCCAACAAGTTGAGGTCGTCCTCCGTATCTCCGGTCGTCGTCGACCACAACGTTCTACTCCGGCGACCAGGTCTACACAGTTTCATCCCTTCCCGTTTCCAGAGGATCTTATCGGGGCGTTTCACCCTGTTACGCCTCCAACACCAACCACAACACCCACAACCTTCAGACGATTGATTTAGACAGAGTTATTTTTGCTTCTAGCTATACTACAGACAGTGGGCCAATCAACAGTACAACGACATATGCTTGGGGTAACTCCGGCCATTCTCTTGCTGCGTTTACGGGCATAACTTTATGCAATCTACTTAATTAATTACAAGCTTGCCTAGAACGTTCGCGCAATCTCTTTATTGTCGTTTATATAAGTTGTTATTTGTGTTTTGCTTGTGGAAGGCAGACCTCGCAACAGATCAACTCATTAAATGCTAGAGTACAACCTCAAATAAAAATTAATGATTGTTTAAAATAAAGTTCATAACAACGAGAGTGATTTCACGAGCAAATCTCAATTTTGGCCCGCTCGGCCTACATCAGTTTGGTATCAGAGGTAGTTCGATTCGCTCCTATCGCGAATTGATTGATCTGTGCTTTAAAAAAGATAACAACTTTTAATATATTTGAATATTTATTAATTTTAAGCATTAAGGGTCTCTTGTTTAAAAAAAATGATTTAAAAATTAATTAAAAAAATTCAATGTTTGTTATTTTTCGTTTTACTCTGAGTTTAAAAAAAATTATCTCTCATTTTTAAATTTATATAATTAAGTTAAACAAAAAAAAATTTCAGATATTTTGACTTGAATATCAACTCCTACTAAAATAGTCAGTTATTTTAAATACTAAATATTTTATAAAATAATAATAATAATTTTGAGTTCCAGTTTAAAAAAAGAGAGTTAAAGTTATTTAAAGTATTTCAAAAAATTTAAGGGAGAGTCACGTATGTCTAGAAAATAATATACAACAACACTCAAGTCTTTATCAAATAAAAAAATTAAATGTCTAGAAAATAATATGAAAGAGATAAATGCTCAAATAAAAAAATTATCAGAAATGAAAACATCTCTCGCGAATATAAAACACTCATGACATGACGATCACATTAACCCTAAATGCTTTTAACGAAAGTTTAGGACCTAAGAATTGTCTAGACTTTGTCACGATATGGAATGTTTTATGAGATTTGGTCAAATACACTTGAGTAAACAAGTAGAATTCTCAACTCATAAACTTAAGAGACCCGCATTAGAGTGGTGGAAAGAGCTGGAACGAATGAGAAATAAGTTATGGCTACACCCCATCACAACGTGGATTGATTTTAAAATGGAGTTGCGCAAACAATATGTCTCCCCCGACTATCTCCAAATTTTACATCTTAGATTCCATAATCTACAACAGAGGAGTTTAACGGTGGATGAATACACTCGCGAATTTCTAGTCCTTCGATCTAGGTTAGATGTTCAAGAGGGCGATATGATGATCGTATCCCGTTACCTGCTAGTTACACTATTCCATTAGGGATCAACTAGAGTTGCACAACTACTGCAATTTAGAAGAAATTTATAATATGACTCGTATGGTGGAGTCTGAGTTTAGGTCTATCGATAAACCTCTCGCTAGTTTCGTCGTTGCCTCCACTTTTAAGGGCATAGATTCTCCTAGTGTTACCACCCCTATGAGCACTTTATCCCCACTTATTTCCATCGTAGCACTCTCTCCAGTCGCTGAGCTTCTTCCTGAGTCCTAGCTCCAGAATAGAGTGTCTTGTTTGTCATCATCTCATCCCGACTGAAGTAGTGACTCCTTTTGTCCCCGTTATTTCACAACCTTTAGTGTTTTGTCCTAAGCCCTTGCTCTAGTAAGAAAAACTTACTAGTGGTATGTCACCTTGGATGACACAATTTCGATCTCACTTCTTCCGGAGAAGGGATTGGCTAGTAATGAGCCCCTCATCTTTGATGACATAAACTTGATCTATGTATGTCCTGATTCTTCTAGCCCACTGCAACCACCAATCCTTGAGGCCACAGATATTATGTATGATGAACACTTACCTTTGATATTAGAATCATCACCAAATATTGATTTTATATTTGGAGAACATCATTTTATGTCATTATATTATCCTATAAATATAAATGTGTTCGAAAAAAACTTTTTATCAAATTATCGATATATTTAAGAGAACTCGTGTTTTAAGGATAGTGAGAACTCCAAAAACTTTCACTCCCAATAAAGATACATGTTTTAAAGGATTTCTCTGGAGACTTTTAAATGATATAATTGGGATCAATTTTAAATTTTGTAGTATTAAATTATATATAAACGAACTTGTTAAGTTGTATCAATATATTAAAAATTTTATGTCATATTTCTGGAACACAATATTGGGTCGAGTAGGAACCAAATTCGAGTACAATAGCGTGTATCACCCTCTGACTGATGGGCCAACTGAGGTCGTTAATAGAAGTTTGTGGAATATTCTAAAGTATTTAACTGGGGCGAGTCTAAAGTAATGAGATTTTGTACTTCACAAACAAAATTCACATTTAATAATTCTAAAAATCGCTCTTGTAATGAATCTCCTTCCAAGATTATTTATGGGTTTTGTATACTCCACCTCTTTGACTGACACCCCGTACCATTCTATGAACATATTTCATTTGAGGCACAAACTCATACTAATTATTTAGAATTGTTTAAAATTATTGCTACTAATTTCCAAGCATCTTCTGAACATTATATAAATTCATCGTCGGTCTTTATTGTCATGAGTTGTACTTTTCAAAAGAAGATTGGGTGTTGTATATTACAGGAGGTTTGGTCCATTTCAAATTCAGAAGCACATCGAGCCACCAGTCGAGGTCCCATACATACCACCCAATCTGGGGACAGTGATGATATATGTTCTCTCTATTACCAGTTTTTGTGAGTTCTCTTCGAGGTTGAGCTTTATCAACCCCGAGGGAATTGATGCCTCCTTTATCATTGATGAGGATGCATGACACCAGCATGCATTAGTTTTTTTATATTATGTATATTTTTATTTTTCCCGGTCAACAATCTTGTTTTAAGTTTTTGTTTCGCTCATCGACTTGATCACCCGATGAAACCCTGAAAAAATGGCCCGATAATTCTGAGCTAGAATGGAATAGACAAGCTTAATTAATAAAAAATGCATAAAGCTGAATAAAAAAAGATTGCAATTAGGAGATTATTATTTAACTACTAAAGAAATAAAAAGATCTATAAATGAATATTATGAGACAAAACGTTAAAAGGAATGCCATCGACATCAATTCTTCGGCAATATTTCAAGAGCTCTATTTTAAATGGCCATACTTGATTCATGTATTATAAAAGTCCCGTAAATGGACACTAAGGAGGGAAATGGGAAAAGACAGAGACGGTAGTCATCGTCCTCTGTTAACTCGTTAATCCTACCACCGATCTACCATCGAGCTCCTGATACTTCCATCCCCTCCCATCGATCTCCACGACGTTCCTAGTTTCGGAGAGCACTGGGACAACTCCCCCTCTCTCGATGAACATCGTACCCCACGGGTGCACGACAGTCATCTCCACCGTCGTCACCCAGCCAGTCGAGGTCGTCTTCCCAATCTCCGAAAGTCGTCGACCTCAGCATTCTACTCCAGGGACCAAGTCTACACTGCTTCATCCCTTCCTGATTCCAGAGGATCGTGTCGGGGCGTTTCACCCTGTTACGTCTCTAACGCCAAACACAACGCCGACAACCTTCAGAAGAATGATTTAGACGGAGTTATTTTTGCTTCTAGCTATACTACAGACAGTGGTCCATTCGACGGTACAACTGCATAAGTTTCTTAGTTATTAAGGTGCAAGGCGCACCAAGGCACAAAGAGGTCCTGGAGTCTAGGCACAAGGCTCAAGACGCAGACGCGGGCCCGACGAAGGCAAGACGCAACCACATTCATTTTTAAAAAAACAATTAAACATCAGTTCATCTTCTTGATCAGATTTTTCATCTATTTTACTCATTAATCATTCATTACTATCATTTATCTCTCTTAAAAATAGAATTAACATGGTCACTTGCATCATATTTAAGTCTTAACACTCGATTATGTTTCACAAATACTAAATCATGCAAAATTTATTAAGTTCTTACAATATTGTTTTATTTATTTTGGAAGAAAAAAAAAATTTGCAACAAAAAATCGCACCTAAGCGAGCCTTTTATGCTCCAAAGACGCAAAAAAGGCGTATGAAGGCGCAAACCTCTGAGCCTGTTGAGCCTGGAGCCTTAGGCACGTCTTTAACAATATATGCTTGGGGTAATTCCGTCCATTCTCTTGTTGTATTTACGCGTGTAACTTTATGCAATCTACTTAATTAATTATAAGCTTGCCTAGAACGTTTGCGCAATCTCTTTATTGCCGTTTATTCGTAAGTTGCTATTTGTGTTTTACTTGTGGAAGGCGGACCTCGCAACAGATCAACTCGTTAAACACTAAAGAGTACAACCTCATCGAAATTAACGATTTTTAAAATTAAAGTTCATAATGACGAGAGTGATTTCGCGCGAAAATCTCAATTTTGGTCGTCTGGCCTACATCAACTATCATATGACTTCACAGAAACAAAATCATATAATATTGCATCCAACAAGATATGGTCCTAGCTCGCAACTATAGAAAACAAGAACACCAAACTCATGCAGACATGGGCGAAAATCGGTGTTGTGGGAGGAAGGATGAAGGGAAACAAAGCCTTGGAGAAACACCTAAAGGGTGTGGTTGGCAGTGGGGAGGACGGGGAAGTGACGATCTGCAATGAGGATGGCTGGGAAGATGGTGGTTTGCAACGAGGAGGACTGGGGAAGTGATGGTTTGTGACTAAGGGGGGGATGGGATTTGGGGGTATCGGGACAGGGAGGCTAGGGCGAAAGAATTATGGGGAGGAAATAGAATGTTGGTTGGATTTGTGGGGGACTAGATGGCAGGGGAGTCAGTGATGGACATGGGAGAGGAAAGACGGTGGAGGAGTGGGCCTCAGAAGAGATAGTAGGTAGATAGGATGTGCAAGGTGCGCCAGGAAGGGGAGAGCGGTGGGGTTCTGCGATGTTTGACGATCTCGGGCTGAAGGGGCGAAGGTCGAGATGCTTGCGGGTTAGAGATGAGATCGAATGTAGAGGGTAGGGCTTGCGGAAGAGGGGAAACAAAAGTATTAACCCAAGGCGTCGCAGCAAGGAGGCTCACAAGGTCGAACGAGAGGGGAACCGACAATTTCGGAAATGAAATTCCAAAACTTCGATCCTTCAAACTGCAACCTGCACGAATATGTACAAGAGATGTGACTAGGGGACCCAAATTGAACGACTCATAATGTCTGAGACGATAGGATGTCAAATACAACTAAAAAATAAAAGAAAATACATGAAAATGACTCAGACCGACCATCCAGACACATCCGGGGCTTCGGGTAGTCCGGGCGAACAACGGATCACCACCTCCTGCGGGAATAAATGTGTGTGAGTCGTTGATCCCCATCAACTTAATTCCAAGTAGCTCTGGCTTTACTTTTTATCATTCCTAATCCTTTGACAAAAACTCTATCTACTTGTCTGATTAATGCTCTATCCTACGTTGTACATATCCCAATTACCTACGTGAATTATCTTATTTTGACATAAGTCAATCTCATTGTTCATTTATTACTTAACCCTTAATAATTTTATGAGACATCCATCTTAACATTTTCATTTTTATCATGCTCAAATTAAGTATATATGGATTTTTACCCCCAACACTCGGATCCATAAACATTTTTGATCTCCTTGAAGTTTTTTAAAATATAACTTTAAATCTCAAGGATATTCTCTTAAAGCATAGTATTCCAGATACATTCCATTATTTTACCCATACAACCTTAAATCTAAATTGTTTATTTTATCTAAATCCATATTCTTCAAAAAAATAGATATGAATCCGCAAATAGAGAGGACTAACAATAAAAACTTAGATGACATTCGTCCCAACTATAATCAAGAAAAGACTCATTGAATCAACTATTTAATGATGTATATAATTATAATTAATTTATAAATCAAATTTAAACATACATAATTAATAGCAATAGTGGAAGGGATTGTGCACTCGAATCAATAGCAATAGGAGACATGACATAAACAGAATCGAAAGACCCTAGCGAACCCATATGAGCTAGTTTTCATGCTGGTAGAGGTGACAGACTTGACTAATTCAGTAGTAAAGACTCCTACTGAATCAACTATTTAATAATGTGTATAATTATAATTAATTTATAAATCAAATTTAAACATATATAATTAATAACACATAAAAAGTAAAAGAAAATAGAATTAAGTCCACATTTGTCCGACAGCGTCAGTACCTAGCCAATCGCAGTCCCCCGTTTTATATTTGGCCAAACAAAAAATATCTGTTGGACGGTTGTTGTTGGGGCATGAGGGGAACAATGTACATGATTTTTTATATATAGAGAGAGTAATGTGCAAAGGGTAACCCTTTTCTGAACTTTTCTTTATCATAGAAATAGTGCCTTCTAAAGTTGAGGTCATGATCCCTTGCATTAGCAGATCAATAACAGAATTAGGGAAAGCACATGTTTTAGTTTAAAATTAGAGATACTTATATCTTAGTGGACTATCATGATTACTTCTCTGCAAAATCAAACCGGTAATTAGCTTTTCATGAGGAACGAGATAGAGATCTGCAGCCAAATAAAAAACAATACAATCTTTCTGTAGAAGATATTCTTAGCATTGATAAATTTTGAGGGAATACAATTTGCTTATATTCAAGACGCATTACCAAAATGAGGTCGAGAAAGATTCACATACCAATGACTAACATTGGGTGGTAAAGTTAATTTGCCAATTAACTCTTCTTGTTTTTGTCTCTCCTTGAACATAAACATCTGTCCAGAAGTAAATTAAAAGGTATGAGGCCTAACGCAGAATAATAAAGGATAACGAATTGTACGTAATATAAAATCATTTGCAAGCATATTCAAAATTAAAGCATAAAGTGCAATAAAAATCATTCCTGGAATTGCGCCATAAGAAAAAGGATTATGATAGTTTCCACTACGACAAATACTCATTCATATGCAGCAACACCATTTAGAAACAAGTAAAATGAGAACACAATAAACCAAATAAGATCAAACATCACATCGAACCAAAAGCTCTATGAGATTTAGGCTCTGTTTGGGACGGTGGTGACGGTGGGAAAAGGTCTATTCACACCACCACCACAGTTTTAATGGTGTTTGATTACGTAGCGGTGGTAAAAAAGCTTTTTAGAAAATGAAGTGTTTAAGGGTTTTTAAAAAACTGGGGGGGGGGGGGGGGGGGGGCTCTGACGCTGGACGAATCTATAGGCGGCGGATTAATGATGCCCTAACTGTAATGCAATGCAAATCCCAATGGAGAAATCAAAATCAGATAATAAATAATTAAATCACGTGCATATGATTTTAGCAATAGTCAAATAATTCTTTAGGCAAAGCGACCTTCGACTTTCCTCCACGTGGAGCGCAAAGCAAGAGCGCACGGCAAATGGTTCCTGCAAATCACAAAATAATCTAAAACAACAACTGCTATTAAAATATGGGGGCTGTCGTGGAGGAGTAGATCCGGCTAGGACGACGGTGCGGCGGCAAGATGTGAGGTTACGGGGGTACATCTAAGTGGAGGCGGCTGTTTTGGAAGGTGGGGGTTGGTTTTAGGTAAATCTGTGTGGAGAGACGGATTTCAGATAAGAAGAGGGTAGATCTAGAAGGGAGGTTGTTGGAGGCTTGAAGAAGGGGCGTTGGATGGTTGGGGCTGAAGGGGGGGGGAGGGTGTCAGGTTGTGAAGGGTTGGAAGGGGCGGTGGCCAACAGGGAGGTGGCTAGAGAGGGTGCCAGACAGCATGGAGGTGGCTGGTGGGGTGTGTGTGTGTGGGGGGGGGGGGGGCAGGGAAGTGGATGGAAGGGGCGGCGACAACAAGGAGGTGGCTGGAAGGGGGCAGATGTTGCTAGACAGCTGGATGGTGGCAGTGGAGGCTTTAGATGGTGGAGGAAGAGGGCTAGGAATAGGGGTTACCTTTGGGGAGAGAGAGAAGGTCTAGGAGTCGTCACATAGGGTTCCACGAAGTCGGCACTGTGGAGGGATCGCTGGAATCCGAGATTCACAATCTCCAAACTCTACAATACCCCATGGCGGCCCCCATACACCTCTATTTATAATAAAGAGATATTATGACATCCCACCATCGACGACTATCATTGACAGAAGATGGGGTGACCCGATTACATCAAAAATAAAACAAAAATGACAATATAATATATGAAATCGTGTCAGAACGATGGACCAGACGCATTTGTGGACTCGGATCATCGATCTGGGTATGTCATTTATGGTAAGTAGCCAACGGATATGATGTGTTTGTTGTTTGTAAAAGGGAAAAAGAAAATAAAATGTGCATGCATGTACTCATTACTTCACTGTTATCAAAACATTTTTTTCCTTTTGATGTCTGTTGCAAAAGTTAAATGGAAAGAGAATCTAGCATCATATTCTTCCCTTCCAATATATGGACCCATATCCATCTCTATGGATATCTAGGGACCCATATCCAACTCAAGCTTTGACATTTTTTCTAATCATAATTTGTTAGATATGCTTCTATTCGGACTTTAAATTAAACATGTTAAATCTTTGTTCATATGCACATGCCCCTCACGCAACCATGATTACCGCATGGATGTTTGATCATCTTCATGAACAGTCATGCAACCTGTGACCACTAATGAACAACATCAGTACTTGACGAATCTCTGTCCTCATCTTTCAGTCCATAGTTGTGTGACATCTCAATTCAAACCTTCAATAATTTAAAGGTAATAAACACCCATAATAAACACCTAAATATCTGTCATTATTTTTAAAGATAATTGATAAATCAGGATATCAACTACCCTAAAAATAAGATCTTGTGCAACACTTTCAAAACCGATACTTCACCTATTGTACAAGATAAAAAAACACAATCTTGAGATACAAATCACAACAATCTCACAGAGACTCAATTTTGTGACAAACAAAATCACTTCTCTTATTAACTCCTCTCCAAACAGATCTTTATGAGGCTCCAAAAGCCTCATATAGGAACAACATCCCTTAATTAGAGCATTTCCAAATAACTCCCAAACACCCTTGAGATATCATCAAAGCTATATCTAACAAACAAAATGGATCATCAAATGTGCATCTGCCATAAAACAAATTCATCATATGTAAAGTGGCACTTCACTCCAAATGATGTTGTCGTACAACCCTGAGATTTCAACAGATTATGAAGCCAAAAATCAATCCTACTGATTATCCAAAAATGGTTTACCGTTACCTCATGTCAAACTTTGTTTTGTAAACCAAAGAAGGTTGCATTTTATGCCTCAGTTATGATGCTTCATAACGAACTATAAACTCATGCCTTGTCCTTAATTTTTTGAGTATAATTGGATCAAGAGAAATATCATCCTTCTAACTTTTATCAGTTGGACCGCAAAACCACGATTTCTCTCACAGTACTTAAAAATTAGGGAAAATCAAACTAATTGATCTCAACTATCAACATCACTGTATTCCTAAACCAAGCTCTGTTACTAATTTGCAGTGATAGATATCCCTAGGCAGGTAGAATAATCATTCATAAGTAAAACACAATCAAAATAAAGTAATACAATCGTTACAACATACTAAGCATCATAGAGAATACAAGAACTTGCATGGTTCTACATCAAAAAAGAAAAGGAGCGGAGATCATGACTACCAATAGCATAAATCACACAGATAACATATAACAAAAGTTTGTGATTTACATCTCCGATCTGATGGAGTTCAGACATTAAAGATGATTGTCAAATATTAAGATTGAAACCATCTCCCAATTGTAACACCCTCCAACAAAGTAAGGCAATTTCGACAAGTCAAACATTTTCAGCTTTGGCATCCCCGTATATCCAAATCAAGTACACACTCAAAAGCCCTAAACCCAAATAAATAAAAATATGCTCACATCCCCATACAACACATATTCAAAAAACATGTCAAACTACTACCAACTTGCTCATGACGATTTTGCATGGATCCTCTAGCATCCAACTGCATCAATGCAACTGCTATAAGAAAGACTTGCTTGCAGTTGCTACTTGTGTGGATACGCATGTTGCAATGTTGTTTCTCTGCATCCACATGTGGGTAGTATTGTCTTTTAGCATGACATCATTGCATGTCCTCAATGTCGTTACCTGCCTGCATGCGAACACACAAGTTGTAGCTGCTTTCTAGCATGTAGTCATGCACATACACTCATTGCTACTACTGGCTGGATGATCAGCCTTGCTGCTGGCCGAGAATCTAATAGCTGGCAAATTGATGTAGGGGCGGGTTCTAAGAAGACTATGCGCTAGAAACTATGATGGAGAACTAAATTTACATTAAATGAAATGTTATAAATAATATTACAAGACAAGCCCCAATCAAATGAAATTTCAAACAAGGAAACATGTGTTGTAGTATATACATGCGAGAGTGTAGGGGAATAAATACACAACTAAAGAGGTCCTAGCAAGTTACAAGAGACTTGCGAGCAATGATTGCAACCTAAAAAACCCAAAATATGGAATAACCACACGATTCAACACTAAAGAAAAAGCGATCAATCAATAAAATTATATTGCTTATGAGATAAAAGACTCGGTGAATGTGCAATGAGAGACCACTGGCAGGAGAAAAGGAGGCAGCCTGAATCTGAACTTTTGTAGGAAATTTTAAGGGTTGGAGGATGATTTCCATGGACTGGAATTTAATTCCACGGAGTCCTGGACTGGTGCAGGGACAGACATGGGTATTCGTGTCTTGATCTCCCTTGCTATTCATCGACACTGACAATTGCATCAATTGGATGTCAAGAATGTTTTTCTCAATGGTGATTTGCAGGCGACCGTCTACATGCAACAGCCTCCCGGGTTTGAGACAACGGGGAAGTCCCTAGCATGTCATCTTAAAAAATCTCTTTATGGACTCAAACAGTCTCATCGAGCATGGTTTGACAAGTTTAATCAGGTAGTTTTTGATGTAGGGTTCACTCGAAGCTCAGCAGACTTCTTTCTATTCATTTGTCATCGTCTGACAGAACAGTGATTCTTTTGGTGTATAAGATGATATTTTAATTACAGGAGATAAACTCAAAGGAATACATATGATCAAGCAGTAACTGACCTATGTGTTTCAAACCAAAGAGCTGGGAAATCTTTGGTACTTGGTCTTGAGGTAGCTGGGAATACATATTCATGTCAACGAAAGTACTATCTTGACCTTCATGATGCTAGCTATTATGGATGCAAGTCTGCTGAAACACCAATGAATGTTGTTAACCCAGAAATTGGCGATCCTTCCCAAGGTAGCCAGCTCGCTAGTCGCGGCCTGCTCTAGGTTCTCCTTGGAGTTCGCGACAAGTCCAAGTGTAGGCGGATAGATTTCTCTGTCCGCCCAGGTCGCATAGCTACCGCGTGCCCTGCGGGACGGTGGGCTGTTCTCATAGCTCACCCTCGCGGGCCGCGCGGTTAGGTCTGCTAACCGCGCAACATTTTTCCTTACAGAAGGCAATCTAAAGCAACAGGGGGCGATCTGTGCGATCTATTCCTTCAGTCCGCCAGGTCGCCCAGCCGGCGTCAACCCTAGACCAACTCAACCGTCGCGGGCTCGGCGGACTCACTCTCTGGCTCGCCAGAAGAGACGGATTCCACCTCCCCTATAGGGGGGGGGGCCTGCTGCCTCAGGCCGCCCACCAGGGGAGGCCTCCAGCCTCAGGCCGCCCACCAAGGGCGGCCTCCAGCCTCAGGCCGCCCACCAGGGGCGGCCTCCACCCTCAGGGGCGGCCTGCTCCTCAGGCCGCCACTCAGAGGCGGCCTGGACCTCAGGCCTCCACCCTCAGGGGCTTCCTGCTTCTCAGGACGCCCCTCTGCTGCCTCTGCTGCCCACAAGGGGCGGCCTCCTGCTTCTCAGGCCGCCCCCTCTGCTGCCTCAGCTACCCATCAGGGGCGGCCTCCTGCTTCTCAGGCCGCCCCCTCTGCTGCCTCAGCTGCCCACCAGGGGCGGCCTCCTGCTTCTCAAGCCGCCCCCTCTGCCGCCTCAGCAGCCCAAAGGAGGCGGCCTGCTCCTCAGGCTGCCACCTCAGGGGCGGCCTGCCTGCTGCCTCAGCTGCCCACAAGGGGCGGCCTCCTGCTTCTCAGGCCGCCCTCTGCTGCCTCAGCTGCCCATCAGGGGCGGCCTCCTGCTTCTCAGGCCGCCCCCTCTGCTGCCTCAGCTGCCCATCAGGGGCGGCCTCCTGCTTCTCAGGTCGCCCCCACTACTGCCTCAGCTGCCCTCCAGGGGCAGCCTCCTGCTTCTCAGGCCGCCCCCTCTGCTGCCTCAGCTGCCCACCAGGGGCGGCCTCTTGCTTCTCAGGCCGTCCCCTCTGCTGCCTCAGCTGCCCACCAGGGGCGGCCTCCTGCTTCTCAGGCCGCCCCCTCTGCTGCCTCAGCTGCCCACCAGGGGCGGCCTCCTGCTTCTCAGGTCGCCCCCTCTGATGCCTCAGGGGCGGCCTGCTCCTCAGGCCGCCACCCCCAAGGAGCGGCCTGCTCCTCAGTCCGCCCCCTCTGCTGCCTCAGCAGCCCAGGGACAGCCTGTCTGCCTTCTCCCAGTCCGCCCAGCCGGGCAGCTTGCTCGCCGAGTCCGCACAAGTCTCCATGATGACGTCACTAGACCCCGCTTCTAGAAGATCTTCCCCGGGCCTATAAACAGCCCCTTATACCTCTCATTTGGGGGAGGGGAGCGCGGGAGGAAAACTGCCGCTGCCATCAAGGCCTGCGGACTAAGTTTTCCAGTCCTCCACAGTTGATCATCAAGGCCTGCGGACTCAGTTTTTCAGTCCTCCACAGTTGATCATCAAGGTCTGCGGACTCAATTTTACAATCCTCCACAGCTTGCCATCAAGCCGTGCGGCCTGCTAGCAACCTCTTTTACTTAACCTCTGGCAACTTTTTCCTTAGCCGCCAGCTTTCCCCTTTGTACCCTTTATTGCTTTCTCATGTAAAGGTGCATTAGCAAGCTGTAATCTTGTTTCTTGATTAAAGGAAAAGCCCGTCGCAAGAGTGACATTCAACCCGCGGCGGACGAAGTCTGTTGTTGCCACTGTTAGCGGCCCCCTCTGTTCTTCTCTTCTCTCGGTCTCAACCATCAGAGCTCAACCGTCAAAGTAACTGCCTGCTCGACAGCTCTTGATCAACCTCCTCCGCTGATCATCAACCTTCTCTACTGATGATCAACCTTCTCCGCTGATCATCAGCCTTCCCGGCTGCTTTTAGCAAACCTCTCCTCTATCCCTGCAACCCTTGAACAAGCTCTTGCTCCACTCTCGAGCACTCAGAAGCTTCCTCCTCTCCATCCACGCAACCATCAACCTCTTCACCTTATCACCTAGCTTGTGAGATCGAACAACCCGTTAACTAGGCGGTGCCATTTTCGCGCATCAACAGATGTCAAAAAGAAACTTTATGTTCATGTCTCCGACTCTGATCTTCTTCTCTTGAACCCAAAGAATTATCGTCTTGTAGAGAAGCTGATTTATCTTACAGTTCCAAGACCTGTTATGTCATTTGCTGTTGGAGTTGTCAGTCGATACATGCATGCTACACGAATATCTCACCTCTAGGAAGTTGAGCGCATACTCCATTATTTGAAGACCGCTCCTGGACAAGGGTTTGTATACAGTCTTCTTCTACCTTATCTCTTCTCGCCTATTCTGATGCTAATTACGCTGCCTCTTTGGATGATCATTGCTCCACGAGTGAATATTGTACATATTTTGGTGAACACCTCATCACCTAGCACAGTAAGAAGCAGTCTGTGGTTACTCGCTCATCTGTTGAAGTTGAGTTCATTCAATGACCACTGTTGTGTCTGAGCTTACATGGTTGGAAAGTCTTCTAAGTGACATGGGTGTTAAACTATCCTCACCGACTGCTCTCGTTTGCGACAGTCAAAGCTGCTATACATATTGACAAGAATCTCGTATTTCATGAACGTACTAAACACATCAAAGTCGAATGTCAATTCATTTGGAAGAAGGTTCAATAGAAGAAACTGGAATTGAAACATGTCTTTGTTGATGGGCAAGTTGTTGAGATTCTCAACAAGACCTTACCATGTCCACTATATTATCAGTTATACTCCAAGCTTGGTGCTTATGATCTATATGCTCCATCTTGTGGGGGAGTGTTGAATAAAATATGTATAAAAGCTCATAACAAGACCCATCTAGAGCCCACTACTTCTATAAGAATTTATCTCACATCTTAGAATGAGGTTATGACATCCTCTCTCTTCTTATATAAGTGTATAAATTCTTGTATGTAAATGTACGTGTGAGGAGTTAATAAAATTATTATTTTATTTCTACCATTTTCCATATTTTTCACAGTATTTGTCCAAATGTAAACCTATTTATTCTCAGCAGCTATGTGAACATCAAGTTACAATTATATTGAAGTAGGATGGATAGAGGAAAAGTGGCAAACAAATCAAAAGAAACAGCAAGTAAGAAACAAGCCCATGCAAGTTGCTAATATATGACATATAAAAGAAATAAAATAATAAATGATTACATGTCAAAATGAAACTAAATATTTTATTCAGTATAAATTAGGAGAAGATGGTAAATAAATAGCCATGCAAAAATAAACATTTTTTACATATGTAAACAAGAAAAACCAAATAAAATTTACATATTTGCCCAATAAGGTCATGTAATATACCTCAATGTCAAAACGAAATGGTTGCTTCCCAAAATTTACAGTCACCCTGATGCATGGAAAAGTGATTTAGTACTGAATTCAAAATATGGTTTCAAGTATAATCAAGTAATGCTTGAAGAAAGATGAAATTTCACAAGCAAATTGCAACTTACCAACTATAATCACAAGACAAACAATTCTTAATAGATGCTGCAATGCCTACAAGAACTGGACACCTTTTTATTACTAATGATAATTGCAAAGCACTAACCTAAACAACAAATTCCAACAAACAGATGACGAAAGTAAGAAATTTGAAATGGATTGCACGTCTCGATTTTTTACCAGTATGTTTAACTATATGTATAGATATAGATATATATTCACTACAATTATTTGCATCCATTTTGTGATTCGCTGACACAAAAGCTTTACATCAGAAAATAACATAAATTTTTCCCTTTGTTTCTCAACACACAAAGATTAAAAGAAAAATGAAGCAAATAAGAGAAATGACTAAATGAGTATCCAGTGAACTCACAAAATTTCCTTAAACACTCTCCCCAAGACTGCTTTTGTTAAGACCATGCTTTGTGATACAATTCTGAGAGGAATCCGGTAAGGGGAGGGGCCGGCGGAGGTGAGGAAAATGAAGGAGAGAACGAGAAGAAAAGCTAGGGAGCAACCCTAATTTTCATACATCCAGGCATAATGAAAAAGAGTACAACACAACTCCTTATAGGTGCAGAGTGTGGATACGAAAAGCAGTGCGAATAATAAAGCGCGCACAACAGAATATAAAATAACAGAATGCAATAAGATAATCATGTCGGTGGCGCGTCTTCGGTCTCTCCTTCGGACGTACCCGTCAACATCTTCCTCCGCGTGTGGACTTGTCGCGACGTCTCGTCGGCATGTGCGTGTCTCGTCAGCAAGCGCAATCGTAACAATATCGCCGTTTGGAAAATATGTCTTGACCCCAAGGAAGTAGTCGGAGAATTGGTGGCAGAAGTGATCCAGGGGCAGCCACGTAGCTTCGGACTCCAGACGGTAAGACCCAGCAATAGGGACCTCCAGCGAGCCAGAGTCCCCCTAAAGGTGGTAGTGGCGATCACGTAGCTTGGCTGGGTAGTACAGTGTCGACTGCCGTCTTTCTTCTGGACCAAAAGAACCTGATTAGAAAATAGGCTTGCATCAGAATGGGTAAGACCCCCTATCAGCATCCTCTGCATCAAAGTCTTGAGCTCATCCTACTACCCATGGTCAGAACAGAACGGATGCACCAAAGCTATTGTGGTCCTAGGCTGGAGGGAACGGGCGCGGTCGGTTGGCCGGGCTGGTGGCAGTCCTGTCGGAGGCTAGATGACGTCGGTGAGCGCAGTAGAAAGCTCTGATGGTCTGTCAGGGAAGGGAAAGTCACATCGGACAGGCCCAACATGGCCCGCAGCCCCGCGGAAAGGCCGACATTCATAGTCTGTTGGATCGTGCATAGGGTAACCGGAGAGCGAAGGAGACGTCAAGGCGACATGGCTGGACCCGGTGGAGGAACTGCATGGTCATAGTCGCTCAATTGACGCGTACATCGCCAAGCATGCAAAGCCAAGTCACCCCCAAAATGTCGTCAATGTCGCCTAGGCCGAATGCATAGAAGACCGCGGTCACATAACAAGTCCCCGCGGAGATAGGCATGACAATGCAACGGCCCTGAGTTGGTCAGCGGTGTCCATAGCTCAAGCGTATCACAACATCCAGAGAGAACCGAAGGAAGACAGAGCTACTGCACCAGGTGCTCAGAGATGAGGTCGTGGCTTACGCTGCTGTCCACCAAGATGAGGATCGATCTTGCAGCGTGCCCGAGAGTTGCGTGGTCTGCTGGTCGGAGGTCCCGCCCATCGAGGCACGAGATAACTCCAAGCGATGGAACGTAGTCGCGGTGGAGTCGAGAGGTGTATCCCACGCTGAGAGCTCCAGGGCCTCAAAGTCGGCCCGGGTGACCTCAGGGACGGCGTCGCCGATGATGGCGTGAAACTCCCTCACAGAGCACTCATGGTTGGGGGAGTACGGTTGGCGGCACCGAAAACAGACTCTTACTGTGAGGCTCATTGTAATCACTATTCGAGAGGCGTTGAGGGGCCAGTGGGGGGCCTAGCCGGTTTCCCCGAGGCAGCGGTCGTGGTGGAGAAGCCATGGCTGGTGGTTGCCAAGGCGGCCGAGGATGGTGGTTGTGGGCCATAGGAGCAAGTGGACATGGGGAGAGGTCGGCTTCCACTAGACGCGCCAATTCCATGGCATCAGAGATTGTGTGAGGTGGTGCATGCGGATACGCGGGCGGATATGTGGCAGTAGACCATGCATGAAGAAGCCCAGGTAATGATCAAGTGGTAGCCCGGTGATGTGGGAGACCAGGACGACAAACTCATCAACATAATCGTCCAGGCTGGCTGTCTAGCGGACGCCACAAATACGCTCGATAGCGGAAGAGTCACAGTAGCGGTTGTCATACCGCCAGATAATCTCCTGCTTGAGCTCGGGCCAGGAGAAGTATGGGTTGGATTGGCGGAGCCACCGAGCCCAGTGGAGGGCCGAGCCATCTAGGCCAACCACAGTCGTAGACACCTTGTCGTGCTCCGATGTGTAGTTGTCGAGTTGATGTCGAAATATTACTCCGCCTTGGCGATCCAACCCATCGGGTCAACATCAACAAAGGAGGGAATGTCGAGGGAGAGGGCGGACCGGCCCGGAATGGGCGGAGGAGTGGTCTCTGAAGGAATGGACGGCGGCCCGACGTCGAGGAGAAAGACGCCGTCCGCGGGTAAACTGGAGCCAAAAGCGGGTGAACTGGGCCATAAGCGGTAGAAACAGCGGCGGCGGACGCCTGGAGGGAATCGATCTTGGAGTGTAGGGCAAGAAGGGAGGCATGCATGGAGGCGACGAGTTGCTCTTGAGCCTCCAAACGGAGGTTAAGGGTTTCAGAGGCGGTATTTGGAGTGGGATCGCCGGAGGAGCGAGTGTTGGGAATCATGGGCCAGGAAACATCAGATTTCGGCTGAGAATTGGAGGATCTGACTAAGGACAGCGGAAGCCAAGGGTTGGCGGCCTTCCTGCAGCAGATCGATAGAGCTATGGACCCTACGGTTGCGCAGGAGCAGGAAGCGGATGACGCACGAACGCAAGGATGCGGAACGGGAGCGGATCGACGGACGGAAGCCGTTTCTGGTCGCGTGATTAGCGGTCGGTCGCCTGGAGCGGAGCTGGAAGCGGAGCAGCGAACGCAGACAGTAGGCGGTTCGGGGACGCGACAGGTAGCGAACTCGAGTGCGGGCGGAACAACACGCACGGAAGCCGACAGAATCACGTGAAAAAGAGCAGATATGGGATCGCGACGAAGCGGACGACACACGATATGGGGCACCGGCGGCGGTGGATGGTGGGCGGTGAGGCAGGTTGGACCAAATTGATACGATCCCGAGAGAAATCCGGCAAGGGGAAGGGCCGATGGAGGTAAGGAAGAAGAATGAGGGAACAAGAAGAAAAATTATGGAGCAACCCAAAATTTCATACATCCAAGCATACTGAAAAAGAGAAAAACACAACCCCTTATAGGTGCGGGGTGCGGATAATGAAAAGCAATGCGAATAATAAAGCGTACACAACAGAATATAACATAACAGAATGCAATAAGATAATCATGTTGGTAGCACATCTTCGATCTCTCCTCCTCCAGACGGACCTGTCATCGTCTTCCTTCGCGTGTGGTCTAGCCGCGGTGTCTCGCCGGCATGTGCGTGTCTCGTTGGCATGCGCAACCGTAACACTTTGTGATGTTGTCTTTCATAAATTTAAGTAGCATATACTCAAACAAAGAAGAACAAGATCGTGAACGTTGCTCACAGTACTGAATTATTGATCTGACACTACCATAAAAGGCTATCTTGATATCAGATATTTCAAGAGTACTCATGTGGATACTTGTAAAACAATAGGATTTATGTAGCGAAACCTTGGAATTAAGAGTTTGAATCATTGAATGGCATATAGGATTTCTTCACCGAAATTAAGGTTCCCAGGCTAGTTACATGCATCATGCAGAATAGAAGCAATGAAGGGGGAGAGATTAAATACCATGCATGAACCCTAATTAGAATTTCCCTTGACTTCTACTCACACACTTCCTTTGTCACTTATTCTTTTCTTCCTATCAAGTATCAGCTAGGTAAACGAAACATAAAAAACTAATGTAAAGGGAGGGAATGTTCTTTGGCCTTTAGTTACATACCTCTTTGTCTTGGGTTACAACCCTTGTTTTGGGATTCAAGTCTACGGCTTTCCATCAGCTATATTAAGTAAGGCTGAAATTAGATTTGTGTTAGAGATATTAATATTTGTGTTATTATGTTTAGTCCCACACCGCCTATCGGTGTTGTGAGTCATGTTGTAATTCCTATATAAAGCCCCTTTGTGGAAGAATAAGATTGCACCTTTCTATTTTCCTATTACTTTCTACATGGTATCAGAGCCTAAATATTCTGAGACCTAAAATTTTATTCCCAGCTCCTGTTTCCCCGGCTCCCGTCCCAACCACAATCCCGCCCGTCCCGACCCGTGCCTCCGATTTTCCGCTCCCTGCTTGGGCTCGACGGGTGCTTCGCCCCCTGCTCCCGTCTACGGGATCGCCCCTTGATTCCATGACGGGAGCGGGCCTCTCTTCTGCGACATCACCGGCTCTTTCTCCCGTCGAAATCGACTGCCTATTCTCCCGCCGACGTCGTCGTACGCCTCTTCCATCGACATCGACGGCTCTTTCTCCCGTCACAATCGATGCCTGCTTCTCCCGTCGACATCCGCCTCTGCTTCTCCTCCGGCTCTGCCGCTGCTCTTCTTCACCGGCGGCTCCTTCTTCTCCGACTACTTCTCCGGCTCCTGCTTCTCCAATTTCTTCTTCTCCGGCTCCTTCTTCTTCTCCAGATGTTCTGCCTGCCGGTGATCTTCTTCTCCGGCCTGCTGCGCTGCAGCTGCTTCTTCTCTGGATTGCTGCGCTGCAGCTGCTTCTTCCCCGGGCCTGCTTCTTCTCTGGATTGCTGCGCTGCAGCTGCTTCTTCTCCGGCCTGCTGCGCTTGTGCTGCTTCCTCTCTGTGTCGTTGCTGCTCAGCTGTTGTTGCAGCCGCTTCTTCGTCTGCCGCTGCTTCTCCGGCCCGCTGCTGCTGCAGTCGCGTCTTCTCCGTCTGCGGCTGCTGCTCCTCTTCTCCGGCCCGTAGGGTTTAACATTTACATGTTTTTTTTAAGTTGTTGTTTGTGGTTGTTGTGTTGCGTATTTATGATTTCCGCCTTCTTGCACGTGATCTACGTGAGGGGGAGTGTACGTCACGGCCCCTAGGCGTAGTCTATACCTTCATGCACGTATTCCACGTGAGGGGGAGTGTTTGTGATATCGGCGACTCGGATGCTTCTTTCCCGACTCCTGCCTGAGTCACACCCGGCCCCTAGGTATAACCTATGTCTTCTTGCACATGATCCACGTGAGGGGGAGTGTTTGTGATCATGGCGACTCGGATACTTCTTTCCCGACTCCTGCCTTAGTCACACATGGCCCCTAGGTTGATTTCATATGTTGTTTGTGTCTCCTCGTCGTTTTCTCTGGATTTGGTAGGGTTGGTTTGGTCTTGCGTGGTTGATCTTGTTTCCGCTCCGAGTGTATCCAGCGTTGTCATGGTCGGTTTGCGGACCAACGTCGTGTGGCTCTTGCCCGGTTGAAGTATCCCCGGTGACACGCGGTTGGGCCTCGGTGGCTGTTGCTTTGTTCCACTCCGCCTTCCTTCTTTTACCCTCTATTTTATGTTGTGTCCAAGCTGTAGGCTTCCCCTTCAGCTTGAGGGGGAGTGTTAGAGATATTAATATTTGAGTTATTATGTTTAGTCCCACACCGCCTATCGGTGTTGTGAGTCATGTTGTAATTCCTATATAAAGCCCCTTTGTGGAAGAATAAGATTGCACCTTTCTATTTTCCTATTACTTTCTACAATTTGAATCCAATTTCTTTAAATGGCTGAAATTAGCTTTTTGAATCAAAATTCTTTAAATGGCTGAAATTGGGATGAACCCACATGCGTACATATGCGACAATTTGTGTGAACATGACAGCTTTGACATAGCTTTTGTGTATATAAGTGTAAGAAGAATCTCACACAAATTTTCATATTGGGGCCCCATTTTTCAGCGTTGATCCTCAGGATCATGAAGCCATGGAGGGGGTGAGCATGCAATAAAGATTTGTCTATTCCATGTTTCCCACGCGAATTAAAATGGTGATATGCTTATTTTTAAAGAGAAAACAAGAAAATAAATTCAAAAAAACAACCTTTTTAAAAATCACAATAATTCAACATAAATAAAAACAATAGTGATTTCTTGAATTTCATAAAAATATAACAAAAGTAACACTGCAAAAGGTACCCAAAGACAAGAAGGGACTACAAAAATTTCATTGCTGTTAATAAAACAAACAGAAGCCTTACAAATTTTAGTTCTGATAGACTACATTCAGCCCATCAGTACTTTGAGTAAAATAAACTTTACTTGACTGAAACCAATTTTTTGCAATATGATCCAAGCCGCTAGAAGTCTAGAACGATCGAGCCATGATTACCAGGTCCTTCCTTGCTTCGAAGAGATTGCCGGCAAAGAAAAGCTGACCACAGAAGAATAAAGTGAGGAATCGCTTCAAAGAAGCTAAGTAGGAAGAGGGAGAACATAAGTAGGCGCGAATAGATCTCAGAAGCCAACCGCCACTCTTTTGAGTCGATTGAAAAAACAACCTTCAAGTCACCCACATTAAAAGAGAGAATGAATGTTGTTCTGAGCCTTATGAAGATTGACATTCATTGTTTTGAGACTTCTGGAAATCGATGATCTGTTATTCCCCGTTCAGAATAGAAGAAGACGAACACAGAATACTAAGAGGGGACGTCAAACTGTCGTAGAGACAAGGAAGAGGTTGGGGAAAAGATCTTACCATATTTGATGGTAGATAAATTGAAGCCCTCCTTCAGCTGAGCTCACAGATCTATGGAAAGGGAGAGATATTTGATTTACTTGGTTCTTGGAGAGGGAGAGATCGAAAGAAAGAGGAGGAAGCACGACTTGTGACATTTCAGAGTTACGATATCTTGACGAGGGAGAGAATTCGATTTCTAGATTTTCTGGTGAGGGAGAGATCGACGGAGGACACGACTTGAGAGATTTTGGGGTTGCTACTTTTTGTACTTTTTGATGAAGGGCTTCGATTGAATTGATGGTCCTATATAAGGCCTAAAAGTTTCCCTTTTAAATAGTATAGATATTAGAGGAAAACAACAATTGGTGATTCATTCATCTTTCCAATTTACCTATTCTTTATTATAACTTTATAATGTTTAATAATTGAATTTAATTTGTGTTTTTATTTTATTGCAAAAAATAAAATGTATCTCTTCAATTTTTATTATGCTTTATGTTTGACGAGAAATAAAATTTGTAAGAGGATGATGAATGACATATGTATTGTTGCGCCGAGGAACAGGACAATCCTGTGCACGACTGCTTTAACTATTCTATAAAGGAAAACACACTTTGGTGAAACATTCATATTTCCAATTTCACCTCTTTTTTATTACAACTTTTTAGAATTGAGTTTAATTTATGTTTTTTACTCCAAAAAGTATGTTATTATCCCTTCAACTTTTATTAAGTTTTGTATTTGGCGAGACAACAAATTTTACAGGGATGACGACAAATGCACTATTGCGCAGGGGCACGGGGGAACCCCGAGCACAACTGCGCGTGTGCGTGTGTGTACAGCGCACCGGTGGGTCCCTGTGTACCCAACGACAGTACCCAGCGGCAACAGTGCCCTGGCGCGACGTCACTCCCACCACTCATAGGGAGAGTAATCGGGGAATAAGGTATAGGAGAGCTAAAGGTTAATTATTTTGGAATTTCAAAATAATAAAAATTGGTTATGATCTTAAACGGAGGGCCATTATTTCTTTGATGGTCATCCAACATTACACCATAAGGGGATATCTTTATATAATAGTTTTTATATATACACACACACACACACACACACAACCACAAGATTAGCTGAACTGTTTTTTTGGCTTCTAAACCTCGGTTGAATCATTTAGAGTTCCAATCATTTGATGAGAATTCATAATAGAATTATGTGATCAATGGCATAATACAACTATGAGTTCAACTGAATTTCATCTTTTACTTTTTTTTGAATCATCATCTAGAGTTTCCTAATTTGATACATTTCATTATTTAGACTACTTGGGATTCTATGCAGTATGGTGGTTACGTTTCAAAACTGGTGTCAAATAATAACATCAACAAAAGGCTAAAGGGATCATCATCTATAAGTTTTGATACACTATGACTATTATGCTTTTCAGATCTTTGCATTTGCCATAGCAATCATGACAATAAGAATTAATGACAACACATCCAATTTTGATTGATATTCTGCACAGACAGTGGGTCACATTAGGGATTAGTTCTTGAGTTTGACGCTTCAAAAACCTTCATGGATATGGGCTTCCAGAGTCAACCATAATGATCTTCAGCAGAGGAATAAGCCAGCACTCTGGCAACAAAACTAACCTGCCAATTACCATCCATCTCTGGCAACAACAACAGCAACAATAACCACTCACCGCCAGTCAATTACTGCTGCTAGTCACCAAAAACCAAACCACCGCATATCACTTTATTTTAAGACCAACTGGCCAAGTCAATATTCTGAGTTTGTGTTGGACTGCCCTGATGTTTAGGCTTAAAAAGGATTTCTAGTTTAAAAAAGACTTAAGAAAGCCTTAATAGTATCCCTGCAAAACACTCCATGAAGCCAGCAATGCAGAGATGCAATAATAATAGAGAGGGGGTTACTTATAGAACTTTAAGAAAGAAGAAAGAGAAAATGAGAAACTACACATGAACACTTTGAAAGGATCCATGTACTCTACATAGATCAAAAGATAGAAAGTAATCAATGGCCTCAAGAAAACAATGTACTCAATAACAATCTGAAAGTCCATACAAGAAGATATAGAAAAGAACCAAACCTAAGGTAAGGATCAATTTGAAAAATAAATGTAAAATATGAGCCGACTATGAGTATTCAGCACAATGATGGCAACATATGATTTAAGATTGTGCATGGAAGGTGCATGGAGCATTTGAGTCCATCTTACTAAATACATGTTAAAAAAATAATCCCGACTTTTTCTGGTAGGCTGATGTGAATGTGTAGGCTAGTCAATACATAAAATATTGTATCAACTAATAAATGGTTAAATAATGAGTAGCCCAAAATGGCATCACAGAATTAATTAATAAACGAATTAAATAAAGTACTAAGAGAATTTGACACCAGACAAAAATAGAACCACTCATTCAAATCTAAGCAAGTATTCATTCAGTAAACTTGGAACTCTCAATTCCCAAAATAAATGGCCATGGAGCACCCAGCATCAAAAAATTTGAGTTAGTAATTTTTAGCTGGTGCTTCCACCAAAATCCACCAATCAAACTTATATATATTTTTACTGATTTAGTAATGCTATGGGTCAAAAAGAATGCATAATGTGACAATGTTAAGCGAACTTTACAACATAAGGGTCTGTTACGCCCCCGAACATGACACAATTCTTTGGGCGCACTTACGCTCGTAGGCGGAAGAAGACGGCGAGCGGCAACGGGGCTGAACCATCCGGTTCAGCCCCCTCCATCTAGAAGGCGGCAGTGGGGGCTGAACCGATCCGGTTCAGCCCCCCTCTTGGGCCCGGGTATATTTATACCTGGGGCCTCCTCTCTTGGGAGCATGCATATCATTATCAAGGTATTACTCTTTCTCCTCCTCCCTAACCCTAATTTCTCATTAGGCTTCTCTTAGCTTTCTCTCTTCCCTCTTCTTCCTATCATTTGGTATCAGAGGCTTCGTCCTCCCATCATGGTGAACACACGCCCCCAAGAAGAAATCAATCATTTGGAAACCCTACAGGAAAACTACATCGGATTGACGGATTCGGTGGCTACCATCGAAGAAGAGATGAGGGCGTCCGCGCAACGGTTGGAAGAGCGGATCGACGTCCGTATGGAAGAACTCAAAACCCTACTTAAGGGGAAATTACAGGCGCATGAAGAGGCCACGGAAACGGCGGGATCGGCCGATCCGTTCCGCGCGGGTACGGGCATGGGTCGCGCGGGCTCGGGATCCGTCGGATCGGGTGTCAGCGGGCGGCGGCGGCCTTGGGGGGGGGGGGGGGTGCGAGGCTCCTCTAGTGGGGGGATCCGGCCCTTACGGGGCACCGGACGGCACTGGGGCACCAATGTCGTGGTGGCGGGTCAGCGGCGAGCAGGGGGGGTGCGAGGCTCCTCTAGTGGGGGGATCCGCCCCTTACGGGGCACCGGACGGCACCGGGGCACCAATGTCGTGGTGGCGGGTCAGCGGCGAGCAGGGGGGGACAGCTGCCGGGCACGGGGACTGGAGGGGTGAGGGGGATTTTACCCCCGCCCAATGGTGTCGGCAGTCCGGGGGGATTCGGAACCGGGGCTCCTTGGGGAGGCCAGCCTCATCAGGGGTATCCGGGGCCACCACACCATGGATACCCGGGTGCTTACGTTGGCCCTATGGAGCAGCGACGACCGGCATGGAACGAGCAAGGGGTTGTCGCTCCGCAGGCTTACATGCCTCTGAAGCTCACGCGCATGAATTTTCCAAAGTTCAAAGGAGGGGACGTCTTGGAGTGGGTGCAGAAGACTGAGTTTTTTTTCAGTTACCAAGAAGTTCTGGAATCCCAATGGGTGCAGTTGGCTTCTTTTCACCTGGAGGAAGACGCCTTTCAGCGGACGCAGTGGTTTCTGAGGGGAAGAGACTACGTGCCTTGGGCTGAGTTTGTGGACGATTTCACCGCACGGTTCGGTCCACCGGAGTATGAGGACTTTGAAGCTCTTTTGCACAAGTTACATCGGACGGGAACAGTGACAGTACCGGACCAAGTTCGAGAAATTAGTCAATCGTGTGCACTGGGAAGAGAAAATGTTGTTCAACTGTTTTGTCTCGGGGCTGAAGGAGCATCTACGGGATGAGGTCCGAGCATACATGCCCCACAGTATGAATCATGCCATCGGTCTAGCTTGTATTCAGGAAGAGCGACTCAACCGGCTACGTATCCGCACCATAGAGAGGACAGGTATTGTACCTACAGCCACTCGCAGGGAGCTACAGGCGGTCGTCAAGCCAACCGTGACGCGTCTATCTTGGGCCGAACTGCAAGCACGAAAAGAGAAGGGCTTATGTTTCAACTGTGATGAAAAGTTTGCGCCCGGGCACAAATGTCAGAAGATACAGGTGTTCATGCTTCATGAGGATGTGTCCGTCGAGATAGCCTCCGAGACTGAGTTGGAGGAGGATTTGGACCTGACCGAGCTCGGGGTGTCCATACACGCCATGGAGGGATGCAATACCCCCTTACGATGCGGATTGCGGGAAATATTAGCAAGGAGAAGGTGACGATTCTGGTGGATAGCGGGAGCACCGACAACTTCATGCATCCCAAGGTGGCAGAAAAGGTGGGACACGCGATTGATAAGGGGGCATCCTTCCACGTCGTGGTGACTGATGGAAGCAAGCTACAGTGTGAAGGCGTCATGAGAGGGGTTGAGATACAGTTACAGGGGTACACAGGACGTACGAATGTCTATCTTCTTCCGATTCGGGGGTCCGACATGGTGCTTGGGGTTCAGTGGTTGCAGCAGCTACGACGTGTTACTTTTTATTGGGATCAAATGACGATGGAGTTCGTACAGCACGGACGACAGTATTGTCTGGAAGACCTTAAATCCTCTCTGATGAAGGAAATATCTCTTCGAAGCTGGGAACAACTGGAGGGTCAGGGAAGCCTGATGGCAGTAATTATGGGAGTCGTGCTGGCACCCCCAGAACTCCTCATTGCACCCGCTCAGATACAGGCATTGTTGGCCCAGTACTCCAATATCTTTCAAGCACCCCACTCACTTCCCCCACCGCGATTCAGAGATCACCAGATCGAGCTTAAGCCGGGTGTCGAGCCTACCAATATCCGACCATACCGTTACCCGTACGTACAGAAGGCTGAGATTGAGCGCAGTGTTCGGGAAATGCTTACCACATGGATTATCCGCCCCAGCAACAACTCTTTCTCCTCCCCTATCATTTTAGTGAAAAAGAAGGACGACACATGACGCTTTTGCGTGGATTATCGCGGTCTGAACGCATCCACTATCAAAGACAAGTTCCCTATTCTGCTGATCAAAGAATTATTAGACGAGGTACACGGCGCTCGCCTCTTCACCAAGCTCGACCTCAGGTCGGGCTACCACCAGATTCGGATGCGCGAGGAGAACATTCACAAGACGGCCTTCCGTACGCACAATGGTCACTATGAGTTCTTGGTGATGCCCTTCGGGCTCACCAACGCCCCGTCTACGTTCCAAGCAGTCATGAACGAGATCTTTCGGCCTCTTCTCCGCAAATCAGTGTTGATCTTTTTTGATGACATCCTCATCTACAATACCAGTTGGGAGGAGCATCTGACCCATGTGGAGCACGTTTTCTCCCCCCTCCGCCAGCACCAGCTATATGCTAAGCAGTCCAAATGTTCGTTCGGGCAAGGAGAGGTGGAGTACCTGGGACATGTGGTCTCCGTTTGCGGGGTCAAAGCGGACCCCAACAAGATCGACAGCATGTTATCCTGGCCTCGTCCTTAAACAGTCCGAGCATTATGGGGGTTCCTGGGCCTCACAGGGTACTACAAACGCTTTGTCAAGGATTATGGCAAAATCGCTCGGCCACTGAAGCAACTGTTGCAAAGAGAGGCCTTCCAGTGGTCGGCTGAGGCGGAAGCGACATTCCAGGCTCTTAAGGGGGCCATGATGACTACCCCGGTCCTCGCCCTCCAGGATTTCACCAAGGAGTTCGTATTGGAAACCGAAGCATATGGCGTTGGGATTGGCGCGGTGCTGATGCAAGAGGGCTGGCCACTCGCCTTCTACAGCAAGGCATTAGCACCCCACACGTTGGGGCTTTCTACGTATGAGAAGGAGATGCTGGTAATTATTCATGCAGTCGTCATGTGACGGCCTTACTTGTTGGGACGGCATTTCAAGATCCGCACCGATCATCAAAGCTTGAAGCACTTTCTGGATCAACGGGTCTCTTCCCCGCTACAACAAAAATGGGTGACGAAACTTTTGGGCTACGATTATGAGATTCTCTACAGACAGGGGAGGGAGAATGTGGTGGCCGACGCTCTATCCCGTGTACCGGAAGGCAACTGCGCCTATAATTTCGGGCCCCTGCTCGACTCTCTGGATGATATTCAGGAGGAGGTCTTGCGGGATCCTACGCTCCGGGCCATAGTGGAGGCTCTTCGTCAGGGCCAGCCGACTACACCAGGCTACCAGTTGTTAAACGACCGACTCTACTATCAGAACCGGGTGGTCATTCCGCCTCACTCCGCTTGGAAGACAGTTATGATGCATGAGTTTCACTCCTCCCCGACCGGCGGCCATGCGGGCATACTCTGAACCCTCCAGCGTGCACGGGCGAATGTTTTTTGGCCAGGCTTACGGCGCGACATCCAGCGCTTTGTGCAGCAGTGTGAGATATGCCAACGTCAGAAGTACAAGACGACCTCACCCGCCGGCCTCCTCACACCCTTGGAGATTCCGCAACATATTTGGGAGACCGTGTCCATGGATTTCATCGACGGACTGCCCAAGTCCCCGGGCAAGACAGTCATCTTGGTGGTATTTGACAAGCTTTCCAAATATGGCAACTTCGTGGCTCTCAGCCATCCGTACACTGGCGAGTCTGTCGCTGATCTTTTTGTCCGCGAGATTGTCCGTCTTCACAGCGTCCCGAGTGCCATCATTTCTGACCGGGACCCGCTCTTCGTGGGCAACTTTTGGCGGGAGCTCTTTCGCTTACAGGGCACTTGCCTCCGCTTCAACACGGCGAATCACCCCCAGACGGATGGCCAGACAGAGGTTCTCAATCGGGGGTTGGAAACATACCTCCGTTGTTTTGTGAAGTACGAGCCGCGGACCTGTGCTAGCTGGCTCCATTGGGAAGAATACTGTTACAACACATCCCATCACTCCGCCAGCAAAACGACTCCATTTGAGGCCGTCTATGGCCCCCCCCCCCACCTTCTTTGAGCAGCTAAGAACCAGGCAGCACAGCTTTACCAGCAGTGGACCGGGCTCTCCGCGACAGGGACCGCACTCTCGTCTTTCTCCGGGACAATCTCCGTACCGCACAGGATCGCATGAAGGCCCAGGCCGATAAGCATCGCAAGGACCGGGAGTTTGTTGTAGGCGATGACATCTTCCTCAAGTTCCGCCCCTACCGGCAGGTGTCAATGGTCATCCAGTCGAACCAGAAACTAGCGCATCGCTACTACGGGCCTTTTCGAATTCTACGCCGAGTGTGGCCGGTGTCCTATACTATGGACCTTCCCCCGAGGTCGCGCATTCATCCGACCATCTATGTGTCCGCATTGAAGCAGAAGATCGGCGACAGTGTGACAGCGAGCACCCTTCTTCCCGAGGTCATGGTCGCGGGCGAACTGCGGCCACTTCCCGAGGACATCCTGATGCTCAAGTGGAAACGACGGGGCACAGAGTACCGCCCCGAACTCCTTGTCAAATGGAAGCACCTGTCTGAGGCACACAATTCTTGTTTTGATCTGTTGGAATTCTGGGAGCTCTACCCGGACTACCACCTTGATGACAAGTTGGTTCTTGATGGGGAGGGGAATGTTACGTCCCCGAACACGGCAAAGTTCTTTGGGCGCACTTACGCTCGTAGGCGAAAGAAGATGGCTAGCAGCAATGGGGCTGAACTATCCGGTTCAGCCCCCTCCATCTAGAAGGCGGGGGTGGGGGCTGAACCGATCCGGTTCAGCACCATTGCCCCCCCCCCCCTCTTGGGCCCGGGTATATTTATACCCGGGGCCTCCTCTCTTGGGAGCACGCATATCATTATCAAGGTATTCCTCTTTCTCCTCCTCCCTAACCATAATTTCTCCTTAGTATTCTCTTAGCTTTCTCTCCTCCCTCTTCTTCCTATCAGGTTCATACAAAAATTGTATTTTTTTTCTTTGTTTGAAGTAGGTTTTATTGCATATAAAATCTCATTCACATAATAGAAGATGGCATTTTGTTCCTCCACTGGGGTAATCCAATCATGAGCATTCTTTGTCTATGCTAAAATGACTGCAAAACACAATGAAATTTGATACCCAACTCGATAAAAGGAAGGACATGATAAGTAGTGTTGGTTCACCTTTTAGATGGTTTAAAAACACAATACCTAGAAAAAATGATTCAGATATACCCGCTAGCTAAACTTCTGTGTAATCGGTTGCAAATAACATTAAACCGATCAAAAATCTAAACTAGAGGATAAAACAGAAGGGTACGCCAATGATAATCTGATGCAGAACATGCGTCACACCTGTCTGTTAACCTGGATTCCCACCAGAGGGCCCACCTTGGAGTCCACCAAGGTGGCTTGGAAATCCACTCCTGGGGAAGCAAAAACATGCCATTAGACTTTGCACTTGGAAGTCAATGTCAATGGCGAACCACACCCCTGCAATCTCAAAACATAAACATTCTTCATTGTGCCCTCGGAGCTTTCCAAAATACTTTTGCACATCATTTACCTAATGTATTCTTTTAACTTGGTTAATCATTTGTCACTATAGAACACATTAGAGTTTAATATTTAGATTCACTACACAATATCGGTATTAATATTACCCATGGAATCCAATGTAGAATTATCCATGGACAGATAATGCATGCGTATTTGGATCTAATTTCCTAAATATACTGAAACTGAAAATGAGAAGTAGGCAAAGAACTGTTGATTTTGGAAAACAATCATACTCTTCATTTGGTCCATGAACAGCAATTGTTGGGTACAAAAGGCCTTTGATATCCTTAGAGACGGTTCCAACAAGTTCCCCATTTTTCCTACATGAAAATATTCAAAAATGCATTTTCTGAAGTAATCTATAAAATGCAATAAAACGTCAAAACTAGGAACACTATACCAAAGAGAATTATTAAAGGATTATTTATTCATGTGATTTTATCTCCAAAACGTAATTTAGAACAACAAATTGATATTGGCAGAAAAAACAATCGGCTTTTGTTCAACTAAGAGAAGGAATGTTGCTCAACAAATTGCTTTACATTGTAAGAAAATGACCTGAAGCGATGAGGATCATAAATGACACAATTGAGAGCACCAACTTTCAAATGTTTTGACAACGTCTCAGAATTTACATAATGGTGTGAAATTGAGAAGCTATACAAAAATGATTTTTCTTAGTGATTGGAATGCTAGTGTGGCAGGTGTTGGAATCTTGAGATCATCCAACATATCCTAATGAATAAAATTTGAATAATAAGTGAAGTATAAAAAAATTACAAATAGAAAAGAGAAAACAACTTACGTGAAGAAAAACTCCTGCGTAGAGTAATTAATTCCAGCACCAACAGTATCATCGGATGTATAAGTAGGACCAAATGGCTCCCCTTTTCCTTGTCCATGGTAAAGATATCCATCATCCCCATGATAACCACAACTATTAGCTTCCCAACTGTAGAAGATATTAAACAAAGAAAATTTTTTGAGGAAAACGCAATAGCTCCAAACAAAAAAGAAACATTCAGGCCGCAATACACACAAAAAAACCGAGTAACTGGTCATCTATGGAGTTTGATTTAAAAAAAGGCAGTGAGGGTGTCCGGGGACGGCCCACTACAAAAGTGAAATGTAGGCAAACATTACCCTGCATTTTTGCAAGAGGATGCTTCCTGGACTCGAACCCATAACCTTAAGGTCACATGACAACACCTCAACCGGAGTGCCAAGGCTGCCTACCATAGCGCCTCCGGATTAATGATCTGACTCCGCAGATGCGGCTAGATTTTGCTTTACATGTTTTTGCATATATAACTGATGACGGAACGGATAATCTCATATCACACATAGCAGCACCCCCCCCCCCCCCACAGACACGCGCGCGCGCGCATGCGGGATTACACATAATAATACATATCAAAAAATATAAAACACAATCCCCAACACTCCCCCTAAAGTTGGGCATGTAATGTTTGTCATGCCCAATTTGCCCAGTATTCTGTCAAACGAGCTCTGACTCTGCCCATTGGTAAACACATCTGCAAGCTGCTGATTAGATGGAACAAAAGGGGTACTCACAATCCCCTAATTATGTTTTCCTTAATGAAGTGTCTGTCGATCTCAACATGTTTGGTACGATCATGTTGGACCGGATTGTGGGCAATGTTGATAGCAACTTTCTTATCGTAGTAGATCCTGATTGGACCAGCACACTCTACGCCAAGATTCTTCATGACTAGTTGAATCCACAACCCTTCACATATCACTTGTGCCATAGCGCAGAACTCGGCCTCTGTGCTGCATCTGGCTACGTGTTGTTTCTTGCTTTTTCAGCTCACCAAATTGCCCCCAACAAGGGAGCAATACTCTGATGTCGACCTCTGGTCGTCAAATGAACCCACCCAATCCGCATTAGTATAGACTTCTACCGTCAATGTCTCGTTGGGTGAGAACAGTATTCCCTTACCAGGAGAGGATTTGAGATACCTCAGAACTCTGTATGCAGCATTCAGGTGATGTGATCCAGGTGAATCCATGTACTGACTAAGGACCCCCACAACATACGATATGTTTGGACGAGTATGGGAGAGATAGATAAGCTTTCTCATGAGACGTTGAAAGCCCGGTATATTGTCAACCACTTCTCCGTCATCCCTTCTTAATTTATGGTTGACCTCAATTGGGGTGTCAACTGGCCTGCACTCGAGTATTTCAGTTGTCTCAAGCAAATCCAGAACATACTTCCTTTGAGGTATAAAGATCCCATGTTTGGATCTTGCCACCTCGATGCTAAGAAAGTATGAGCGGTCCAAGTTTCTTCACTTCAAATTCATTAGTCAATCTAGATTTCAGGAGTTCAACCTCTTATGTATCATCACTAGTTATTACTATATCATCCACATAGATAATAAGAGCAGCCACCTTACCTTCCTGTATTTCACAAACAAGGTGTGATCAGCATTGCTCTGTTTGTATCGAAAAGAAATCATTGACTGGGAAAACCTCCCAAACCAAGCACGTGAAGACTGCTTCAAGCCATACAGGGCTTTCTACAACCTGCAAATTTTCCCTGTCGACCCTTTTGGAGAATACCGAGAGGCAGGGACATGTAGACTTCCTCCTAAAGATCACTGTGGAGGAATGCGTTATTCGCGTCCAACTGAAAGAGACTTCATCCTTTACACACAGCACACGAGAGAAAGATCCCGATAAAATTGATTTTAGCAACTAGAACAAATGTCTCTTGATAGTCGATACATGTTCTTTGTGTATATCTTCTATCCACCAACCTGGTTTTGTACCGTTCAACAAGGCTTTCAGAGTTTTGCTTCACGGAGAAGACCCGCTTACATCCCACAACCTTTTTCCCAAGTATGATTCTTGTCAAGGGCTCCCATTTCCTCCAACATGGTTGCCTTCCACTCGTTGTGCTCCAGGGCTTCCTGCCAAAAGCTAGGAATAGATATGGAAGACAAGAAGGTGGCAAATGCTACATGTGAAGGAGACAGAGTCATAAGTCACAAAGTGAGAAAGAGGATGATGGATAGAAGCAAAATTACCTCTATCGGTACCTGACGATGGATCAGATGATAGCCCAGGTTGAGTAGCAAGAGCTAGTGTGTTTGTGCCCCTCCTACGACGCGTGTAAACCTGCAACAGATGAGGAATCATCGGGTTCCCAAAAGCAGTTGGGGGACCAGATCACACGGTTTCACCGGATCACAAGGGACAGGAGGTGGCGTAGCCCGGGGGCAAGTCTCTCAAGCTATCGATGGGGGGGCGTACCACCATCTTCTATACTTATTTCCAGAGCGCGGGCGGCCCCTGCAAGCTTGCTATCGATGGGGGGAGCTGTGTGAATATTGTCGCCATGAAGGCGTTGGAGCGGATGCAGATCACCCCCGAGCCGCACCCCCAGCCCTATCGTGTCCTCTGGGTGGACAAGTCTGCTATCCAGGTTACCCAGCGGTGTTTAGTACCCTTGCGGCTCGCGTCCTTCGAGGACAAGGTCTGGTGTGACGTTATCCCGATGGACGTAGCCCATGTCCTGTTAGGCCGACCCTGGTTGTTTGATCGCGACGTGACGTGCTTCGGGCGATCGAACACATGTGTATTTTATGATCGGGGCCGAAAGATCACCTTGACTCCAACCCAGCCCAAGGATTCATCAAAGGGCAAGGTTGACTCGCCCGTCGGTGTTGGGTCCTCCAGGCCCCTGCACCTCCTGAGGATGCATGACTTCATGAGAGAGGGCTTAGACTCGGGGATCGTATTTGTTGTAGCGGCTACCTTGGCCCCGGACGCCCCTAGTGGGAGTGTCGTTCCTGCTGATCCTGACTTACAGCGACTTTTGAGAGACTTTATGGACATCACGCCCGAAGAGCTCCCCGACGAGCTACCCCCCCTGAGGGACATCCAGCACGCGATCGACCTTGTGCCGGGGGCATCGTTGCCCAATCTCCCACACTACCGTATGAGCCCAACCGAGCATACCGAGCTAAAACGGCAGGTTGATGATTTACTACGGGCCTGGAGACCATTGAGGGCATTCTAGCCCATGATTACATGACAGCAGCAGACCCGAGCACCTTGCGCTACCTGGTCCACTGGAGGGACCGTCCCAGCTTTGATGACACTTGGATCTCCCCTGCAGAGCTTGAGAGACTTGCCCCCGGGCTACGCCAGAAGTATGATCGTCTCCATTCCTCGGAGATGAATGCTACTAAGTCGGGGGGAGTTGATGGAGGGCAACGTCAACATTGGCCCACACACGTGTATTCCCGCCGAAAGCGGGCGTGATTTTATGATCCTGCACTTTGAGGGCCCTTCCGGACGATCCGAGTCCGTGGATGCGTCCGGAAGGTCGACGCGAGCATTTTTCGTATTTCGTTTTCTTTTATTCGGACATGTTTTGACATTATTTGGGCACCCGGAAGATTGGGCGATCTGAGCCATCGATTCCGGATGCCCTAGCCTCTTTTTCTATTTATAGGAGCCATGAGGAACGGTTTGGGACCGAATGTTTTGAGAGATTCTGCAACCGGTCGGTTGGTGCGACGCCAACACCCCAAGGTGCGACGCCTAGGGTTCCGCTGCCTCCCGTCCCCTTCCTCGCCTCCGACGGTGCTACCCAGCCCCCTCCGCCTCCCCGTCAAGCCTTCCCCGGCCCGCCAGCAGCCCGCCGTCCATCCCTCCGCCCGCCAGCAACCCCCCGCTCTCTTCCCTGTCACCCAGCAGCCCGCCGTCCATCCCTCTGCCCGCCAGCAACTCCCCCGCTCACTCCCCGGTCACCCAGCAGCCCGCCGCCCTGCTTCCCACCGTCCAGCAGCCGTCGCCGCCCCATCCCCTGTCCCCTGCAGTCCCGGCGACCACGCCCCAGCCCCCTCTCCTGCTCCCGACAGCCACCCGTCAACCCCGTCCACATCAGCCCCGCCGTAGCCCCCGCAGTCCGAGAATCCACCGCGCATCCCCACGGTTGGCCTCCACCGACCCGGATCTACTCCTCCCAATAATCGGTGCCCCACCCTCATCCGATTGGCTCCACGTAAGGTTGTAAGTCGTCTTTTGGATTTGATTCTTGGCATGGTTTATTTTGTTTAAATTCATGTGCTTTGTTTATCAATTGAGTGGTGCTTGTGTTACTTAATTTTGTGCTAACTTGCAGGGCTAATCCGCCTTAAATTAAATCCTTGCGCTCCCGATTCGTAACCACGCCTAGGTGCCTCTCTCCTTTGCCGTTACCCCCCTGGGTGGATCTCTGCGTGGGCTTAAAGCTATTTAATTAATCTATGCAAAATTAACCGTTTGGTATTTGTGAAGCTCGTGCCGCGTTGGGTCGTTCTCACTGTAAAACCCTGTAGTATTGTTAGTTTTTCCCGCGACTCCAGCCTGCCCTACATCAGATTGGTATCAAAGCGCCAGGTTTGAGCGCATCGTATGTTACGTAGTGGTAGGCCATTTAGACACAACATGTCTGATCCGAACCTCACTGATGAGCGGGCCGGCAACTCCAATTCCAATTCGGAATTGTCCCCCGCTGAATTCCAACGCACGATCTTAGACCGCTTTGATCAATTGGGCGCTCGCATCAATGAGCTTCGTGCGCGCCAGGATGCCTACGAAGGCCGAGGCGACCACAACGCCCCCCCGACGGTATCCAGATCCCCCTGATTATGATCATGATGCCCCACGGAACCCTGATCGGCCCCGATACGACTACGCCCGTCGTGACCGCTTTGACGGCTATCCCGAACATCGGGAAGGGGTACCACTTAGGGAGGATGACATCCTCCGTCGTATCCGTATCGACGTTCCTACATTCGACGGTCATCAAGACCCCGGAGCATTT
Source organism: Platanthera guangdongensis (assembly GCA_039583875.1). Classification (NCBI taxonomy): domain Eukaryota; kingdom Viridiplantae; phylum Streptophyta; class Magnoliopsida; order Asparagales; family Orchidaceae; genus Platanthera; species Platanthera guangdongensis. Next base: position 3,047,278 of record CM077152.1, on the reverse strand, counting down.
AGTGACTGGCTCCGGGAGATGGAGCACTACTTTGACTGGTATGACATGAGTGATGAACGCAAGGTGCGATTCGCGCGTATGAAGTTAGTAGGATCTGCGATGAACTATTGGACTAGCGTAGAGCGAGCCTTAGAGCGGGACGGCTATCGGCCCATTATTAGATGGGAAGATATGACGAGGCGCCTGAAGGAGAAATACCTCCCCGCATCGTATCGTGATCGATTGTTAGACCAGGTCTATGCACTTCGACAGGGCACGATGTCAGTAGCTGAATATATGACCAAGTTTGATGACCTGATGGTAAGGAGTGACCTTCGAGAGGAGAGCAGTGCCGCGGCGTCCCGGTTTCGGTACGGCCTACGGTCGGAGATTAGGAGGGAACTAATTCCCCACCGACGGGAAACAATCGAACAGATTTATGAGTTGGCCTTGGAGTACGAGCTCTACCTCCGGACTACCGGAACCCGCCAACCAACTCCTAGGACGGATGGCCCCACATTCAGGAGGCCCACCCCTCCTCACCCCCAGGCCCCCGGTCCCCCCCACATCCCTGAGGATGTGAAAGGGAAGGCTGTTATGACCGGGCCTCCTAGGCCAAGTGGCCCCCAGTGCTATAGATGCTCTAGACGAGGTCATTATGCCGCCCAATGCCCTATGCGGAACCTGTTGATCAAAGACGAGGAAGACGAAAGTATAGACCCGGCAAGAGAGACTGAGGGCGATATAGTAGCAACTGTGGAGGAAGACTGGGAGAGCGACGCGGAGAGATCTCTAGAGCTAGGAGTTATACGCCGCCTCCTGCATACTCCACGTTCAGAGGATGACTGGCGGCGTACCACCATCTTCTATACTTATTTCCAGAGCGCGGGCGGCCCCTGCAAGCTTGCTATCGATGGGGGGAGCTGTGTGAATATTGTCGCCATGAAGGCGTTGGAGCGGATGCAGATCACCCCCGAGCCGCACCCCCAGCCCTATCGTGTCCTCTGGGTGGACAAGTCTGCTATCCAGGTTACCCAGCGGTGTTTAGTACCCTTGCGGCTCGCGTCCTTCGAGGACAAGGTCTGGTGTGACGTTATCCCGATGGACGTAGCCCATGTCCTGTTAGGTCGACCCTGGTTGTTTGATCGCGACGTGACGTGCTTCGGGCGATCGAACACATGTGTATTTTATGATCGGGGCCGAAAGATCACCTTGACTCCAACCCAGCCCAAGGATTCATCAAAGGGCAAGGTTGACTCGCCCGTCGGTGTTGGGTCCTCCAGGCCCCTGCACCTCCTGAGGATGCATGACTTCATGAGAGAGGGCTTAGACTCGGGGATCGTATTTGTTGTAGCGGCTACCTTGGCCCCGGACGCCCCTAGTGGGAGTGTCGTTCCTGCTGATCCTGACTTACAGCGACTTTTGAGAGACTTTATGGACATCACGCCCGAAGAGCTCCCCGACGAGCTACCCCCCCTGAGGGACATCCAGCACGCGATCGACCTTGTGCCGGGGGCATCGTTGCCCAATCTCCCACACTACCGTATGAGCCCAACCGAGCATACCTAGCTAAAACGGCAGGTTGATGATTTACTACGGGCCTGGAGACCATTGAGGGCATTCTAGCCCATGATTACATGACAGCAGCAGACCCGAGCACCTTGCGCTACCTGGTCCACTGGAGGGACCGTCCCAGCTTTGATGACACTTGGATCGCCCCTGCAGAGCTTGAGAGACTTGCCCCCGGGCTACGCCAGAAGTATGATCGTCTCCATTCCTCGGAGATGAATGCTACTAAGTCGGGGGGAGTTGATGGAGGGCAACGTCAACATTGGCCCACACACGTGTATTCCCGCCGAAAGCGGGCGTGATTTTATGATCCTGCACTTTGAGGGCCCTTCCGGACGATCCGAGTCCGTGGATGCGTCCGGAAGGTCGACGCGAGCATTTTTCGTATTTCGTTTTCTTTTATTCGGACATGTTTTGACATTATTTGGGCACCCGGAAGATTGGGCGATCTGAGCCATCGATTCCGGATGCCCTAGCCTCTTTTTCTATTTATAGGAGCCATGAGGAACGGTTTGGGACCGAATGTTTTGAGAGATTCTGCAACCGGTCGGTTGGTGCGACGCCAACACCCCCAAGGTGCGACGCCTAGGGTTCCGCTGCCTCCCGTCCCCTTCCTCGCCTCCGACGGTGCTACCCAGCCCCCTCCGCCTCCCCGTCAAGCCTTCCCCGGCCCGCCAGCAGCCCGCCGTCCATCCCTCCGCCCGCCAGCAACCCCCGCTCTCTTCCCTGTCACCCAGCAGCCCGCCGTCCATCCCTCTGCCCGCCAGCAACTCCCCCGCTCACTCCCCGGTCCCCAGCAGCCCGCCGCCCTGCTTCCCACCGTCCAGCAGTCGTCGCCGCCCCATCCCCTGTCCCCTGCAGTCCCGGCGACCACGCCCCAGCCCCCTCCCCTGCTCCCGACAGCCACCCGTCAACCCCGTCCACATCAGCCCCGCCGTAGCCCCCGCAGTCCGAGAATCCACCGCGCATCCCCACGGTTGGCCTCCACCGACCCGGATCTACTCCTCCCAATAATCGGTGCCCCACCCTCATCCGATTGGCTCCACGTAAGGTTGTAAGTCGTCTTTTGGATTTGATTCTTGGCATGGTTTATTTTGCTTAAATTCATGTGCTTTGTTTATCAATTGAGTGGTGCTTGTGTTACTTAATTTTGTGCTAACTTGCAGGGCTAATCCGCCTTAAATTAAATCCTTGCGCTCCCGATTCGTAACCACGCCTAGGTGTCTCTCTCCTTTGCCGTTACCCCCCTGGGTGGATCTCTGCGTGGGCTTAAAGCTATTTAATTAATCTATGCAAAATTAACCGTTTGGTATTTGTGAAGCTCGTGCCGCGTTGGGTCGTTCTCACTGTAAAACCCTGTAGTATTGTTAGTTTTTCCCGCGACTCCAGCCTGCCCTACATCAGATTGGTATCAAAGCGCCAGGTTTGAGCGCATCGTATGTTACGTAGTGGTAGGCCATTTAGACACAACATGTCTGATCCGAACCTCACTGATGAGCGGGCCGGCAACTCCAATTCCAATTCGGATTGTCCCCCGCTGAATTCCAACGCACGATCTTAGACCGCTTTGATCAATTGGGCGCTCGCATCAATGAGCTTCGTGCGCGCCAGGATGCCTACGAAGGCCGAGGCGACCACAACGCCCCCCGACGGTATCCAGATCCCCCTGATTATGATCATGATGCCCCACGGAACCCTGATCGGCCCCGATACGACTACGCCCGTCGTGACCGCTTTGACGGCTATCCCGAACATCGGGAAGGGGTACCACTTAGGGAGGATGAGATCCTCCGTCGTATCCGTATCGACGTTCCTACATTCGACGGTCATCAAGACCCCGGAGCATTTAGTGACTGGCTCCGGGAGATGGAGCACTACTTTGACTGGTATGACATGAGTGATGAACGCAAGGTGCGATTCGCGCGTATGAAGTTAGTAGGATCTGCGATGAACTATTGGACTAGCGTAGAGCGAGCCTTAGAGCGGGACGGCTATCGGCCCATTATTAGATGGGAAGATATGACGAGGCGCCTGAAGGAGAAATACCTCCCCGCATCGTATCGTGATCGATTGTTAGACCAGGTCTATGCACTTCGACAGGGCACGATGTCAGTAGCTGAATATATGACCAGTTTGATGACCTGATGGTAAGGAGTGACCTTCGAGAGGAGAGCAGTGTCGCGGCGTCCCGGTTTCGGTACGGCCTACGGTCGGAGATTAGGAGGGAACTAATTCCCACCGACGGGAAACAATCGAACAGATTTATGAGTTGGCCTTGGAGTACGAGCTCTACCTCCGGACTACCGGAACCCGCCAACCAACTCCTAGGACGGATGGCCCCACATTCAGGAGGCCCAACCCTCCTCACCCCCAGGCCCCCGGTCCCCCCCACATCCCTGAGGATGTGAAAGGGAAGGCTGTTATGACCGGGCCTCCTAGGCCAAGTGGCCCCCAGTGCTATAGATGCTCTAGACGAGGTCATTATGCCGCCCAATGCCCTATGCGGAACCTGTTGATCAAAGACGAGGAAGACGAAAGTATAGACCCGGCAAGAGAGACTGAGGGCGATATAGTAGCAACTGTGGAGGAAGACTGGGAGAGCGACGCGGAGAGATCTCTAGAGCTAGGAGTTATACGCCGCCTCCTGCATACTCCACGTTCAGAGGATGACTGGCGGCGTACCACCATCTTCTATACTTATTTCCAGAGCGCGGGCGGCCCCTGCAAGCTTGCTATCGATGGGGGGAGCTGTGTGAATATTGTCGCCATGAAGGCGTTGGAGCGGATGCAGATCACCCCCGAGCCGCACCCCCAGCCCTATCGTGTCCTCTGGGTGGACAAGTCTGCTATCCAGGTTACCCAGCGGTGTTTAGTACCCTTGCGGCTCGCGTCCTTCGAGGACAAGGTCTGGTGTGACGTTATCCCGATGGACGTAGCCCATGTCCTGTTAGCCGACCCTGGTTGTTTGATCGCGACGTGACGTGCTTCGGGCGATCGAACACATGTGTATTTTATGATCGGGGCCGAAAGATCACCTTGACTCCAACCCAGCCCAAGGATTCATCAAAGGCAAGGTTGACTCGCCCGTCGGTGTTGGGTCCTCCAGGCCCCTGCACCTCCTGAGGATGCATGACTTCATGAGAGAGGGCTTAGACTCGGGGATCGTATTTGTTGTAGCGGCTACCTTGCCCCGGACGCCCCTAGTGGGAGTGTCGTTCCTGCTGATCCTGACTTACAGCGACTTTTGAGAGACTTTATGGACATCACGCCCGAAGAGCTCCCCGACGAGCTACCCCCCTGAGGGACATCCAGCACGCGATCGACCTTGTGCCGGGGGCATCGTTGCCCAATCTCCCACACTACCGTATGAGCCCAACCGAGCATACCGAGCTAAAACGGCAGGTTGATGATTTACTACGGGCCTGGAGACCATTGAGGGCATTCTAGCCCATGATTACATGACAGCAGCAGACCCGAGCACCTTGCGCTACCTGGTCCACTGGAGGGACCGTCCCAGCTTTGATGACACTTGGATCGCCCCTGCAGAGCTTGAGAGACTTGCCCCCGGGCTACGCCAGAAGTATGATCGTCTCCATTCCTCGGAGATGAATGCTACTAAGTCGGGGGGAGTTGATGGAGGGCAACGTCAACATTGGCCCACACACGTGTATTCCCGCCGAAAGCGGGCGTGATTTTATGATCCTGCACTTTGAGGGCCCTTCCGGACGATCCGAGTCCGTGGATGCGTCCGGAAGGTCGACGCGAGCATTTTTCGTATTTCGTTTTCTTTATTCGGACATGTTTTGACATTATTTGGGCACCCGGAAGATTGGGCGATCTGAGCCATCGATTCCGGATGCCCTAGCCTATTTTTCTATTTATAGGAGCCATGAGGAACGGTTTGGGACCGAATGTTTTGAGAGATTCTGCAACCGGTCGGTTGGTGCGACGCCAACACCCCCAAGGTGCGACGCCTAGGGTTCCGCTGCCTCCCGTCCCCTTCCTCGCCTCCGACGGTGCTACTCAGCCCCCTCCGCCTCCCCGTCAAGCCTTCCCCGGCCCGCCAGCAGCCCGCCGTCCATCCCTCCGCCCGCCAGCAACCCCCCGCTCTCTTCCCTGTCACCCAGCAGCCCGCCGTCCATCCCTCTGCCCGCAGCAACTCCCCCGCTCACTCCCCGGTCACCCAGCAGCCCGCCGCCCTGCTTCCACCGTCCAGCAGCCGTCGCCGCCCCATCCCCTGTCCCCTGCAGTCCCGGCGACCACGCCCCAGCCCCCTCCCCTGCTCCCGACAGCCACCCGTCAACCCCGTCCACATCAGCCCCGCCGTAGCCCCCGCAGTCCGAGAATCCACCGCGCATCCCCACGGTTGGCCTCCACCGACCCGGATCTACTCCTCCCAATAATCGGTGCCCCACCCTCATCCGATTGGCTCCACGTAAGGTTGTAAGTCGTCTTTTGGATTTGATTCTTGGCATGGTTTATTTTGCTTAAATTCATGTGCTTTGTTTATCAATTGAGTGGTGCTTGTGTTACTTAATTTTGTGCTAACTTGCAGGGCTAATCCGCCTTAAATTAAATCCTTGCGCTCCCGATTCGTAACCACGCCTAGGTGCCTCTCTCCTTTGCCGTTACCCCCCTGGGTGGATCTCTCTGCGTGGGCTTAAAGCTATTTAATTAATCTATGCAAAATTAACCGTTTGGTATTTGTGAAGCTCGTGCCGCGTTGGGTCTGTAAAACCCTGTAGTATTGTTAGTTTTTCCCGCGACTCCAGCCTGCCCTACATCAGATTGGTATCAAAGCGCCAGGTTTGAGCGCATCGTATGTTACGTAGTGGTAGGCCATTTAGACACAACATGTCTGATCCGAACCTCACTGATGAGCGGGCCGGCAACTCCAATTCCAATTCGGAATTGTCCCCGCTGAATTCCAACGCACGATCTTAGACCGCTTTGATCAATTGGGCGCTCGCATCAATGAGCTTCGTGCGCGCCAGGATGCCTACGAAGGCCGAGGCGACCACAACGCCCCCCCGACGGTATCCAGATCCCCCTGATTATGATCATGATGCCCCACGGAACCCTGATCGGCCCCGATACGACTACGCCCGTCGTGACCGCTTTGACGGCTATCCCGAACATCGGGAAGGGGTACCACTTAGGGAGGATGAGATCCTCCGTCGTATCCGTATCGACGTTCCTACATTCGACGGTCATCAAGACCCCGGAGCATTTAGTGACTGGCTCCGGGAGATGGAGCACTACTTTGACTGGTATGACATGAGTGATGAACGCAAGGTGCGATTCGCGCGTATGAAGTTAGTAGGATCTGCGATGAACTATTGGACTAGCGTAGAGCGAGCCTTAGAGCGGGACGGCTATCGGCCCATTATTAGATGGGAAGATATGACGAGGCGCCTGAAGGAGAAATACCTCCCCGCATCGTATCGTGATCGATTGTTAGACCAGGTCTATGCACTTCGACAGGGCACGATGTCAGTAGCTGAATATATGACCAAGTTTGATGACCTGATGGTAAGGAGTGACCTTCGAGAGGAGAGCAGTGCCGCGGCGTCCCGGTTTCGGTACGGCCTACGGTCGGAGATTAGGAGGGAACTAATTCCCCACCGACGGGAAACAGTCGAACAGATTTATGAGTTGGCCTTGGAGTACGAGCTCTACCTCCGGACTACCGGAACCCGCCAACCAACTCCTAGGACGGATGGCCCCACATTCAGGAGGCCCACCCCTCCTCACCCCCAGGCCCCCGGTCCCCCCCACATCCCTGAGGATGTGAAAGGGAAGGCTGTTATGACCGGGCCTCCTAGGCCAAGTGGCCCCAGTGCTATAGATGCTCTAGACGAGGTCATTATGCCGCCCAATGCCCTATGCGGAACCTGTTGATCGAAGACGAGGAAGACGAAAGTATAGACCCGGCAAGAGAGACTGAGGGCGATATAGTAGCAACTGTGGAGGAAGACTGGGAGAGCGACGCGGAGAGATCTCTAGAGCTAGGAGTTATACGCCGCCTCCTGCATACTCCACGTTCAGAGGATGACTGGCGGCGTACCACCATCTTCTATACTTATTTCCAGAGCGCGGGCGCCCCTGCAAGCTTGCTATCGATGGGGGGAGCTGTGTGAATATTGTCGCCATGAAGGCGTTGGAGCGGATGCAGATCACCCCCGAGCCGCACCCCCAGCCCTATCGTGTCCTCTGGGTGGAAAATTCTGCTATCCAGGTTACCCAGCGGTGTTTAGTACCCTTGCGGCTCGCGTCCTTCGAGGACAAGGTCTGGTGTGACGTTATCCCGATGGACGTAGCCCATGTCCTGTTAGGCCGACCCTGGTTGTTTGATCGCGACGTGACGTGCTTCGGGCGATCGAACACATGTGTATTTTATGATCGGGGCCGAAAGATCACCTTGACTCCAACCCAGCCCAAGGATTCATCAAAAGGCAAGGTTGACTCGCCCGTCGGTGTTGGGTCCTCCAGGCCCCTGCACCTCCTGAGGATGCATGACTTCATGAGAGAGGGCTTAGACTCGGGGATCGTATTTGTTGTAGCGGCTACCTTGGCCCTGGACGCCCCTAGTGGGAGTGTTTTTTTTTTTTTTCCTGCTGATCCTGACTTACAGCGACTTTTGAGAGACTTTATGGACATCACGCCCGAAGAGCTCCCCGACGAGCTACCCCCCTGAGGGACATCCAGCACGCGATCGACCTTGTGCCGGGGGCATCGTTGCCCAATCTCCCACACTACCGTATGAGCCCAACCGAGCATACCGAGCTAAAACGGCAGGTTGATGATTTACTTAGGAAGGCTTCGTACGCGAGAGCTTGAGTCCGTGCGCGGTCCCAGCCCTTCTCACCCCGAAGAAGGACGGGAGCTGGCGCATGTGCGTTGACAGTAGGGCCATCAATAAGATCACGGTGAAGTACCGTTTTCCGATTCCCCGCCCGACGACTTACTTGACGCTATGGCTGGAGCCCGTATTTTCACAAAGATCGACCTTAGGAGCGGATATCACCAGATTAGGGTCCGCGAGGGGGATGAATGGAAGACGGCATTCAAGACAAAGATGGTCTATTCGAGTGGTTGGTAATGCCGTTCGGATTGTCGAATGCCCCCAGCACGTTCATGCGGGTGATGACTCAGGTTTTGCGGCCCTACATGGGCAAGTTCCTAGTTGTGTACTTCGACGATATTCTCATCTATAGCCGGGAGCGCACTGACCACCTACACCACGTCCGATTGGTGTTCGATACCCTCAGGAAGGAGCATTTATTATCAATATGAAGAAGTGTGATTTTCTGCTGAATCGGTTTCACTTTCTTGGCAACATTATCTCTGTGCGTCAGGCATCGCCGTGGCCCCGACAAAGTGAGAGCGATCCGTGAGTGGCCTGTCCCCACGACCATCCACGAGGCCCAGGAGTTTCCATGGACTGGCCACCTTCTACAGGAGGTTTGTCCGAGGTTTTAGCGCACTTATGCCCCCTTTACAGCTGCCTTCGGAAGGGAGACTTCGTGTGGACCACGGCCGCCACTAAGGCCTTCGAGGAGATCAAGGATCGTCTAGCTTCCGCCCCTGTCCTTAGATTGCCAGATTTTAGCCTAGCCTTCGAGGTAGCGTGTGACGCTTCAGGCCTAGGATCGGTGATGACTTAGTCAGGAGGCCTCCCATTGCATATTTCAGTCGAGAAGCTGAAACTAGGCCGCCAGCGGGTATTGCAGCACGTATTCCACGTAGACCGTGAATTTTATGCTATCGTCCAGACCTTTGCGGTATTGGCGGCACTATCTCTTGCACAAGGAGTTCGTGTTGTATCTGATCATCAGCAGGCCTTGCGATATCTTGAGTCCCAGTCAAAGCTTAGTCCCATAGACATGCCAACATTGGGTAGAGTTTCGCTGCGCAGAGTTATCACTACGTTATTAAACACCGCGCAGGTGTTGAAACAACCGCCGATGCCCTGAGTCGCCGGATTAGCCTCCTGCAGGCGATGAGCACACATGTCAATGGTTTTGGAGCGTCTCGTTGTTGAGTATGCCGAGTGTTCGGATTTTGGGAATATCTATAGGTCCCTCACCCGGAACCCTCCAGACACTATGATGGGTTTACGGTTTCCGATACCCTGTTCTTCGGCGCCCGACTCTGCATCCCCTCCACTTACTACTCCGTGACTTCTTGGTCTGGGAGGATGCATGCGGGCAGGCCGCCGCCGGCACACTTCGGACGAGACAAGACCATCGCTTTGTCGTTGAGGATCGGTTCCATTGGCCCTCAGCGTGAAAGGAGACGTCGCGCGCGTGATTAGGCATTTGTAGGACCTGTCAACGGCATGAAAGGGATCCGCCACCCGGCGGCCTGTATCCCCGTTGCCGATCCCTCACAACCCTGGGTTTGAACTCAGCATGGACTTTGTTTCTTGGGTGCCCCCCGCACGCCCAAGAAACGATGATTCCATTTTATGTTTTCGTGGATTGCTTTTCGA